>JAHMML010000008.1:1611925-1638054 GCA_020341155.1 Eciton burchellii | reverse complement strand
GAGAGAGAGAGAGAGAGAGAGAGAGAGAGAGAGAGAGAGAGAGAGGATGAGACTGGCTCGGTGGAATCGCGCAATGGACACGTCGCGGCCGCTTTATCCAGCGGCATTAATGCGGAATAACACGCGCGATTGTCACTTTGAAGCTGCCGCGAACGTGGAACGCGCCCGCCGCGGGGATCGAACGAGAATCCGGACGATCGCTTGTACGCGTATTACGGCCATCGCCATCGCGCCATTACGTTGCGTCGCTGATTGGAAAGTCGGGGCCTGGTCGGAAATGCACCGCTCGGATCCGCGATCCCAGCCATCGCGCATCGATATTCCGCGAATCCCCTCGTGGAGAACGAGCCGGACGACGGACCGGCGGGCTGATTTGGCGGATGCGAGTGGCGTCAATGGCAGGGAGATTGTAGGCAAGAGAGCGGAACGAATCGCCCGATTGGCGTGGAAAAATCGAGAACCGATCGGATCACGGTCACGACGGCGGATCGCCAGCTGGATAATTGGCGGCCTCGCGATCATGAGCGGATCTGCTCCAATTAGATCAGCTTGGCGGAAAGGTCAGGCGCTCGATCTCCGCCGCGCTTAATCCCCCCCCGCGGATCAAATCCGCGGGCCGAATCCGTGAAAAAAGAAAAATCTCCCTCGTGCATGCCTATTGACACGGGATCGACTCGGATTAAAGGCCGTGATCCCGGATGATGAGTGCCGGCGGTTGTGCTCTCCGTGTCAAGGCTCCGAATCCGATATGCGCGCTCGCGTATCGTATTACCGCGACTATCGTCGATTGAAGGACCAGCCGGCGTATGATTCTAATTGCCGTTCGCAATGGAGATTCTGCGAGGGATATCCGATTTTCCCGATTGATTCTCCTTTTCCCCCCGGCTATGTGGATCCCTGCGCTTGCCTCGTAACGGCGATGCGAACGGAGCTCACGATGCTTGAACAAACCGCGAGGATATCCGCGGAATTGATATCAGGATACCGTTGCCAAGCGTTGGATACGGCTCTACGGCTACTATCTCTTATCAATCCCGCGAATTTAAAGCGAATTTGCAAATAACACTGATGCCCCTCGCTTGTCCATAGCTGCACGTATGTTACGATCTTATTGTTAGCCTGCGGAAGTCGCATTTTAACGTCGTGCATTCTCACGCGCGATGCGCTGTTGTAGATAGATATGCGAGATAAAAGGATAGATAAGAGCGAAGGCTGGATCATTTGTCCGTGATGTTTGCATTAGAGAGAGAGGGGGGGGGAGGGGGGAGAGGGAGAGGGAGATAATGAGTTTCAATTACACGGAAATAATAGAAATCTATACAACGTTCTACGCGCCATCGCGCTGTGTATGATCGCGCACAATTAATTGGAAAGAAGAGAAAGAAACAGCTTTAATTGGACCGACATCAAAATCGTTATCGTTATTAATTACGTCGTCATTACGGATGCGACAATGTTACGTACAATTGATGCGTACATGTGAGATGCATTTTACGTGTGTTTTATGTATCGGATGCGCATCTATCGCATCCGTAACGTAATCCGCTATCTTGCTCAACACGCGCGCGCGCGCGCGCAAAGTCCCGCTTTTCCCTGCCGCGTCCACAAATGGATACTTTTCTCGTGTCTATTTAGGGGGCGGGAGAGAGAGAGAGAGAGAGAGGGGAAGAGGGAGAGAAGAAAAAGGGAGGGGGAGAACAAACAAGCAAAAAAAAAAAAAACCAGGAAAAAAATGCTCGGACTTGGACTATTGTAAAGTGATCTCCGCGAGATACGGCATAAGCGTCCCCCGCGCAGGCGCGATGCGCCCCGGCTATCCCGGTATATTTCATTTGTGCTCTCGCGCGTACGCGAATACGAGGCGCATACGAGCGCGCGCGCGAGCGCATACGCGTGTACGCGTGTTTTTCAAAATTCGCTTTATCTCTCGTGGGATACCCCGCGCGCATACCCCATCGCATATTTCCATCGCTATTCACGCCGCGGAAAAATTCAATGAGAGACGCGTCTCTCGATCCGCCGCGATACGATTTAACACCTCGGACGCGACGAACTCGCTCGGACGCGCGGCGGGACGGCGAGCAGCGATGCAATTACGGTCTAAGAATCTGCATTCAGGCGCGATCGCGAGGATTCGCGAATGTCCACGAGCACGCGATTTCAATGAACGACGGCAAACAAGGGAGAGAGAGAGAGAGAGAGAGAGAGAGAGAGAGAGAGAGAGAGAGAGAGAGAGAGAAAGAGAGAGGAAATTCCGCGAGATTCCGTATGGCAGAGCGCTCGAGCGAGTGACGCGCCCGGGATATTAATGGGACACCAATGAGCCGACGCATCTGCTTGAAAATTGCATTTGGAAGTCCCTTTCGGGACTCGATCGCGGCGATCTCGCTCTCCCCGGCTATGAACGAGGCTTCCGGCCGCGCGTTCGTTCGCGCTCGGTCGGCTTACGCGCGGCGTAAGGGTTGTTTTATGCAGGTCTTCTTGGATTTTATGCAATGAGACTGCAATATCAAACGGCGCGAGAAGCGGAGTGCCGCTGAATAAAATATCTAGGGCCGTCGAGAAAAAAGCACGGCCGCCGCGACGCGACACGGCGGAGGGGTACGGCCGCGAGAAGTATCTCGATTTCCCTGTACTGGCTGCTGCTGCTGCACAATGGATACACGGGGGCGACCGTGCACGGGAGATCTCGCGGGTGCATTAAAGCGCGCCTCATATTCCCGATCGCTGCAGTAATTTATTACGCGCCTCTCGTTGCCCTGTCCCTCCTCCCTCCTCGCCCTCCCCCMCCCCCMCCCCCCCTCTCTACCGCCGCCGTTGTTCTCGTCTCATGTTCATTGAAACCTGAGGCCTTATCGTCGCCCGTGCTTTTAACCCTCTCGATGCGCCCGTTTTATTCGTTCTTCGGGGAGAATCGAAGGGAAAATAGCAAGACAGAGGGAATTTTTCACGAGCCGTTTTCCGCGCGACGCTGGATATGTCGCGCGAATTTCTGAAAGCTCCCCCGGAACAGATCGGGAATGGGCGTGCGTACCGTCACGGTATCGTATACGGTATTCGTAGCGGGGATTCTTCTCCCTCGGCGAGTCTGCGACGCGCACGCGATTATTTCGAATTAACGGCACAAAGTCGGCTTAAAAGCGCAATACGCGCTATAAATGAAATGCCATTTGATTATAACGTGCCGGTACGCTTTATCCGCGTAATTAATACAAAATTTACATACCCGGTAATTGGCCATTTCGACGATTATACCAACGGTGTCCCGTCTCTATTGTTACGGTCATTCAACGCTGACGTGCAGCGACTCGCCGAGCTTCCGCGGATGAATAATGTCATTTGACGTCGTGGAATGAGGGAGCGAGAGAGCGCGAAAACCATAGGGCACACAGGCGAGAGATATATTACGAAATAGGGCTAATGCACGTGCATGTGCTGCGCGCGCGCGCGCGCGCGCAAGAGAGAGAGAGAGAGAGAGCGAGAGAGGCACACTTTGGATCTTAGATTGGTGTCACGTGACTCTCGGCGATCCGGGAGCAAGAAACGGCAAGGGTGGGAGGACTAGCGAGCGGAGCGAGTGCAGGGAAGAGCTAGGTAGAGATCGCGGATGGGGCAGGGAGAGCGCGAGCGAGAGAGAGAGAGGGAGAGAGGGAGAGAGATAGGGAACGCTGTAACAGCACGATCCGAGGCGGCTTAACCGGCAAATCCGAGGTAAGACCCCTCGCGAAATCTCTATTTCCGCGAACGCCATGTTCCCCCCCCCGTATACCCATAGCCGCCGGAAGTGCTCGTTCACCGTTGCCCCCCTCCCCCCTTCCCCCCACCCCCGTCTCTTCTCTTCCCTCGCCATCTCTTGTCGCCGGCTCGTTCTCCCCGCAGCCGATTCTAAAACCCGTGTCTGCCTGCGCCGCGGGCGCATGCCCTCCATGTAAATCTTAAAGGATTACGCTCATAATTGCCTGCGTCGCCGCGTAATTGAAGAGCACTTAGACCGGCTCAGAGCGACGCGATACGTGACTGCGTCGCGCCTCGGGATCGAAGATCCCGCCGAAACGATTCCGCCGCGGAATCCTCGGCGAGGGAGAAGGAGGAGGAACCGCGGGATGCGCGAAAAGGAGGTGGGAAAATGCGGGGGCGCGGGTGCGGGAGGTGTTCAATCGGATGCACGACAGTGTCAAGCCGTCAAGTTGCAAACGCCTGTTGTTCCTACGCGTTGTTCTCATCTGTGTGGGGCGCGTGGCGGGGCGACGAAATCGCAGGCGAAGATTCTTCGTGCACTTTGGAAGTCGATCGATCGGAACGCCGTTTCCGGCGAACGCCGCGTAATTTCGCGGATGGCGCTGTTCGAGTCGATCGAGCGCGCTCGTTCGATCCTCGACGCCGCGCGATTCGAACTCTGGACGGGTTCGCTCTGCCGCGTTGTATTAACTAATGCGATCGCAATCGCGCGATCTTGCCGCGTTGACTTTCGCCCGTTCATCTGATACGCACGCGAGCGTAAGCAGCGATGAGTGCCGATGGATGCTTAATGGATTAATTTTGTCATTGGGCTGCGGCGCGCGTCGTAATCCAAGTTGCAATCGCGCTGCTATTGGAGCGACCGCGGCGAGACCAACGCGAGACAGAGGTTCGGCAAATTCTCATGGAGCGCTCTCTCCAGCTTCCTTGATCCTCTGTCGGCTTTTCGACCATGTTCGGAAATGTCGACATGCGCCGCGTCGCGCAGCGAGACGTTTCATGGAAAAGTTGCCGCGCGAAACTGTTCCTTTGTCGGGAAGTCTCCGCCGGCGCTTTGTAGTGCCACGTCGATCGGCGTTTTAGCGATTTAGCGACCAACTGACGGTCCGCCAGTCGATGCGATCGCGAATATTGGTCTCGTAATGGCCGTTTTTAATGAGTTTTGCGGTGTCGTAGCTACCCATCGGAAAGCTACCGCCAAATTCTCATTTCGCGCGCACGTAACCGTTCCTAGTTGAGTGATGTCTACTCTCGATAGTATCGTTGGATACGTATACCTATATCAGATTGATAAATCAGACGATAGAAGTGTGCCAAGTTCTTCGCGATGGTTCTTACATCTAACGTTCCTTTGCTTGTTGTGTTTCAGGTAGGTCTAATAAGCAATAGAATTGATCTGTGTACGATACCCCAGTGGAAAATACTTGCGAGGAATTTAGACAGTATGATGATGGCAAACCTACCCCCTGTTATGCTGCAACCCATTACGGACTACGGGATGCTGACGCCTACCCTCGGAATAAAGGTGAGTGCGTTTATTCAGCGTCGAACGACGAAGAAGCGAGTGTCTTCATAGCAAACGAGTTTGCAATCGCGTGTCCATCGAAACGCAATAATCGACGTATGTAAAAACTCACAAATCGCGTTCCTAATCTCATTAAATCGCGAGATGTTTATATTTATTTCTCTTGAGGCGAACGCGCAATCGGATGGGTTTCGCGGAGTTCCTTAATCGCGTAAGAATATATCGCATCGCGTGTATCCATCGGGACGCTTCTTTTCGTTTTTCCAAAGCAATCAGGCTGTGCTTTGGCGCCGAAATGTGAAGGCACGCCTCGCGGATCTTTCGAGTATCGCTTTTCATTCCTGAAGCTTTCGCTCGTGCGACGAGCATCCTACGAGAGCCGCGAGATATTAATTAAAATTCCACAGGAAATATTTGCGACCAAGTGCGAAGGTTGGCACGACGTATCGGCTAATCGGGCTTGTGTCGGCGCGTCTAATTTACCCGGCAATTTTCTGCGTTCTGACACACACAAGCAGCAACATTCCATTATGCTACTTGCGATAATCTCGCGTCACGAGGCTTTCGTGCTTGCACCTGATCGTTCTCTGGCTAAAGAATACGATGATCGATGAATGCGATTCAATGATTTAGCTTCCGAGAAAGAGGACGATATTAGCACGGAACAAACAAGCTGTGAGAATTAATTAAAGAAGGCCAACGCGGCATTGTATTCGCGGAACGCTCTACTGGCAGTTTTCTTCTTTTCTCTTTCTTTCCTCCTCCTCCTCCTCCTCCTCCTCCTCCTCCTCCTCCTCCTCCTCCTCCCTCCCCCACGTTATTAATATCCACATTTCGTCGCGCGTAATATCGATGTCCACGCGCACTCGGAGATCAGAATTTCTCGTTTCGAGGCATGATGCAAATATACGATCCGCCCGTGATCTCTGCCGAAGCGAAAACCGCAGGGATCGATTCGTGGAAACATTTTCACGGGAGAGAAAAAAGAGCTTTCTGCGGATTCTCGCGGAAATCTACCGATTCGCTTTCGCGTTTTCGGTACGCCGTACAACAGGCGGGAGCGGAAGGGGAGAGGGGAGGGGGGAGGCAGGGCGAACTGTTAATTGGTCCCGCGGATGATTCTTGAATTCCATCGATCGTTACACGCGTTACAATCCGCACTCGCGGATTTTCCGCGTATCTCGTTGCTCGTTTTCTTGCTTCGCCTCTGTTTCGGCGCGCGACAGTTGTATCCTCGTTGCTCTGCATATCCGCACTTGTGCACTTTGTCGCTCCAACTCGCGAAAGCTCGTCGTCTTTGCGCCCTTTGCGAGTGCGAGTTCCGATAAATGTCGCCGTTCTTCGGCGAATTTCCATTCAAAGGGGATCGCCGGTTGCTCGCCGGTTGATCAACACCGCTTGGATCAGAGCCAACTTCACACTGTACCGTTGGATATTCGGATATGGATCCGGATAATAAATAACATCTTCAAGTTGAGCTTTATCTGGGTTTTAATTTGTACTCTACATTTTGCCGTATATAAAATGGACGCACGCTCGTGCCTAAGACATGCCATGCTCAAGACAGAAACAACTGTATCTGTGTAGGGTGGAAAAATGGATGGTGTTGGTACAAGAGTAAATAGACAGTTGGCATTGAGTGGAGAGAATTATTAGATGGTACAAAGCAAACTATATTAATAATTAGTCTATATTTAATTGAACTTTTAATAAAAATAAATTTAAGTTTTTTTCATTTGAGACCATTCGATGATATTATGATCACAATTGTTACAGGATGAACTAATATTGTTGGAAGGATTATCATAATAGATAGAAATATTAATCATAAAGTGGTAGGTATAGTGGTATTAATCATAAGTAGGTCAGTTATATAGTTTTTGTCATAATTATAGCTAGTTTTTAAAATTTTAAGAGCAAAACATAGTTAAATTGAAGAATTTCAATTTTGTAAATTGAGGGTATAACATCATGTTATTTAGCTTTAATAAATAAATATAATTTTAATTTACAACATTAATGTTTCAGTTTAAACTATAGAACTAATTATATTTATTGATATATTTATTTATATGCAATTAAGTTTTTTAGCATTGTTGTTATTGATAGTAAGTTATAAATATTTTTTAATTATAATGGAATTAATTATTATGAATATTTCTATTTTAGTTTATACAGCTTTAGAAGAAGGGTTAGAGTTAAGTATTATTTTTATTTATTATTTAGTATTGAGAGTTTGTGAAAGAGTGATTGATTATTTTAGTATTAGCAATTCGATATTATGAGGATGATTTATTTAGACTAAGTAAATTTGGATTATATGATAAAAATTTTTGTAAAATTATTGCTCACAATACCTCAAGTTGTATAAATTTGCGCGATTTAATACAAAGGTAAGGCTACTTAGGTAAGGTAAGGCTTCTTAACAATATATAACGGTTCGCTTCGTCATCTTGCATTGTGGTCGTCCTCTAATCGTTTTCTGTTTTCTTGTTACATCGCAGTCTTTTGAAAAACCAAAGTTTCGCGATAACTCCTCGACGAATATTACTGATAACGCAGATAAGCTAAGTATAATTAACGTCAAATATCTCTATCCCATCGACATCTAATGCCTGTCTTCCTCAGGTTCTAAATCGGAATTAACAATCGGACAGAACTACCGTTGAATTGAACTGAGACAAAACTGAGAACGAAATTGAAGACGAAACTGAGGACGAACTGAGACAAACTAAGCGGACAAAGATCCTTCGCCTTTTATGAGCTATTGTTGATCGTTATTGGAAACTCTTGTTCTCATCTTTGTTGAGAACAAAAGAAGCTACGATGTATCATCACACCAAATATCGATGACCTTTTCCGTCAGTGCGGCATCACATTTGACTCGCATCAGAAGATGCTCGCCTTTAGTCTTCCGATTTACATCGCCTGTTACACGCTTATACTTCGCTTCTTATCTCTTCCTATTCCGATTGCCAATTCCTAGGAGTCCTACCTCAAGGACATATTGCGTAATATTGTTCAGTTCTCGCCGGGCCTCGGTTTTGGTCCCAATTTCTAAACTCTACTCGACGGCAGAAATCCGAACAAAGACGACGTGCTTCTCGCGCGAAGGACGCGACAAAGTGACAAATTCGTCTCGAACGTGATCTCTAAAAGATCACGAAAGCTGAGGTCCCATTGTACGCGGGGTATTTATGTAACTTACCTCTGTAAATGCGCTTCGCTCGCGAGCGTAAGAAGGAAGAGTTCTCCAAGCGAGTCGACGAGACAAGCGTGCCTTTGGCGACAAGTAGAGTTAGCCATCGAGAAGACCCGAGGTGCTCCTCCATTTTATTCTCCATTCTTTCTATCCGCTCGGCCGAACCATTGTGTCCCTCCCCCCTCCCCCCCCCGCCCTCCTCCTCGCCCTCCCCCGCGAGATCGTGGCTTTCCTCATTTTAATTAAACTATTTCTCAACGGCCAACGCACAGATATACACGGGGCGTGACGTCAGCTCGCTCTCGCGAATCCGGCGTAAACGTTATCTCTGTTATCTATGAAAGTCAAAGCAGGCTTGAAATTAGGCAGGAGGCAATCCTCTCCATTATTCGCGCTCCTCGTCGCGCGCCACGGTCGCATTTTTCCGCTTAAACGAGCCGAGAACCGACCGCTCGCGCGCGGTGTCGCGGCGTTAATAAATATCACTCGCGGCTCGTCCTTCAGCGCTCGCTTCAACGCTCGAGAGAAATCGCTGTTGTCCCGGGACACTCGGCGTGAGTTTTTTAAGCATCCGGCAAAGTTCGTCAGCTCCCATCGTGGGAAGTGCGCGGTGTGTGGGTCGGTCGGAAAGGGGGGAGGGGAACAGAGCGTTTTCGGGCTGTCAGGAAAGGCCGCGAACGAAATGCTGAATACATTAGCTCGCTCTTAATGTATTCCCTTCATTTTAATACGCGATGCCCGCCGGTACGCGAGCCCTTCGCTGCGCGAACTTCCTAGAGATTTTTATTCCCTCTAACCTCCTCCCCCGCCCCACGGCTAATGCTTTTGTCCGATTAATATTCATACCGCATCAACATCGCGGTATCTCGTTTCTGATTAGATGCGGACGCGCCTTATGCGGCATTTCTTACGTATTTCTCACGCTAAGAGACCTGTCGTCGTCGCATCGAGTAGAGGCACGCGAGTGGCGAGTCGTGAATCTCTCGGAGGAGAGCGGAAACGATCTCCGCGGCGTCGCAGCGGCGATTCGTCTCCTGCATGCCCGCCGAGATGCGGCGATGCAACGATCCCCGCAACGATCATTTTTAATATCAGCTTGATGTTGCCTGGTCTCCTGTTCAGCTCGCATGCGTTTCTCCGTGCATAATACTTGTCTCTCTCTCTCTCCCTTTGTCGTTGCAGCAGCTGCGGCCCCCGTTGCGTTTTCCTCGTCATCGCTGTTCGAAACAGCATCCGCGGACGGACCCGCGGGGGCCCCGCTTGATGTTTCGCGCAGCGAAGATTACGTTGGGGATCGATTTCCCGCGCGTCACTTTGATCAATTCCGCGATCGTTCGACCGGAAGGACTTTTCATATGCCGGCGGTGTTCTGGCGTCCAAAGGGCGCATTGCTGCACAAAGGGTCCCTTCAGCGAGCCTGCCAAGCCGCCAAACCGAGCCGCGCCGTGCCGCGCCGTGTCTCTCGCCGCTCTCTCGCCGGTTTCGTATATTTTCTTTGCGTTAATTGCGTCCAGGTCGCTTGGCTCCGCGTATATTCAGGTCGCGCTCTAACTCCCGAGGCGCTCTGACGTCATTCGTATTATTTCCACCTGCACTCCGTGCGCCGCATCGCCGCCCACCTGTCAGACGCACGCATCGCGAGCGGGCGAGCGAGCGAGCGCGCGCGCGTGTATCAATTTCGGAACGATTTGATTGTTGCGGGGAGCGGCAAATTAATTTCCATCGCGATTTCAAGCGTGCGGCGCGCTTCATTCCGCATTTGTCCCTGCAACAATCGTGTTTATTAATAAACGTTACGGTCCTTGATATTTGCTCCGCGCTGAAAGAAATATCGGATTGGCCGGTTAAACGCACGAACGAACACACTGCGTTAATAATAAATTCGCGCTGATTTTTACGTATCCGATGCACTCGGCGTTCCCTCTAACGTTTATTTATTAATTACTATTTATTCTTATTCCGCAATTTATTTATTATTTATGCCGTTACAAAAACCCGCAGTGCACCCGCTCTCGGATTAACAGATCGCATGAATCTCTCTCTCTCTCTCTCTCTCTCTCTCTCTCCTTCGCGTGATATTTCCCAGGAAGTTATGCTTCATCTATTCATTATTAGATTGGTTTTACGAGAGATACGTGTGTGCTTAGGATTGCTCAGTATCGATTATTTCATCGTGTCGATCGTCAGAGGGGCGCGTTCGCGACGTGATTCGATTTACAAGGACGTACCTCAGGTAAATCCGATGAGAACACGCGTATGACTTTTCGTTCGGCATTTAGCGATCATATTTGCATTCGCGCGGCTTATTGTACACGACCGCGCGATAAAATGAGGAGAATGGGAATGCGCGTGAATATCCCGGCATGAACACCTCGTCGGTGACCTCGTCTCTTCGTTTGCATACGCAAACAGAGGAATTAGGACCGGACACGTTGCGCTGCATGCTCGGTCGGGGGTCCTTTACTCCAGGGAGTGCGTTATTGTCGTCTCGAGCAGGTTATTGTCGTCGAAACACGTCGGTACAATCGACAATATTACCCGAAATTCGACGAGTCCTGCGGGTCTCCCTTGGCAAGAATATTAAACGCCAAATTTGCTAATTCGCCTTGTCTCAGTCGCTCTCGATCGCGCCAAGTGTCTAGCTTCGTCGCGGAATCGTTCGGCTCTCCTCTAACGAGTGTCATCAATTTTTATTATTTCGTCCTTCGGTTGAGCTTCTCGACTGATCTGTCTGTTTTAATAGATTCTCGATAGCCCAACGATAGCACCGGCTGATTAACGATGCAATCCATCCAGATTTCATTGATCTTATCAATCGCGTTGTATTTTTCGCGCCGTATCCAGCCAATGATAATTTCCATCGTGCATTGATCCTTCAGTTTTCGCGTGCTACAGCGGAAATATTTTTCATTCATGATTCGAAAGTAGTCCGGGAATGAGTCGCGGATTAGGGATATCGCTCGCGAGAGATTCGAGCGATGCGACGAGGGTTGATTCGAATTTCTTACGTTGACCTAGCCCTGCGGCAACATCCCTCGTTCGTCGTGAGACACGTCATATCGAATATTCCATAAATAAATCGACGTTTAATAGAAAATCGGACAAGTGCGAGGCAGCTCATCGCTCACTGTCAGGGCGCTTCGCTCTATACCGGCGGCTAGTATCTCAATAATATTCAGTTTATAAACTTCAAATGGATCCCTTATTATGGGATATCCCTGGCTCGCTTCTCTCCTTCTTCTTCCTTATTACCATTCTTATGCCGCGATATCTCTCTGTCGCGCCAATTTATTTGGCTTCATGAACACCGAGCGAATACCAGAGCGTTTTTGTCTAACGTTTACTCTCTTTTCTTTCTTCTCCCTCTCCTCCGGTTCACCCCGACTTTCAAGCTGCAATTGAGGGGAGGATGCCTTTCGGCAAGCCATCCCACCGTCGATTGTTCTCCAATTGTGCGCGAATGTGGTTTAACCGACGTAATAATGATATGCTCGCGCCGAGTGTCAATTAAACGGACGAATCCATCACAATCGATCAAGTATCGCTCGCGTCCCGATAATTTAATGCTCAGGCGACTAACGATGTATCTCGGGCCATCCATCTTTCTCCCGTTTTCGCCCGAATCTCGCGCGCACGACTTTCTCATCCCGCCTATCTCCTTCTAAGCAGGCGAGTCTCCTAAATTGACGGCCCCTCTCCTGGAAACGCATAGCTCGGAGAATTCTTCCTCGGCTCGCGCCGTTTTGAAAGAGACCTCCAAAACGCCGTCGAGCCGCCGATGCGATCGCGAGTTGTCGCGGTAATTTTCGTCTCGGGTGGAGTGGGGGGGAAGGACTGGACCGGCCGATATTATCATTCACTCTGCACGCGATTTCACGCGGCATCGGAGTTTACCGTATATCCGGTACACGCTATCGCACGCGCGGGGGAGGGAGAGCTCTCCCATAAAAGCGTCCGCCCGAAAACGCCAGGCGGCCGGCCGCGAGTAACTCCTCGATAAACATCGCGCGCAATAGCGATAAAAAGGGCTTACGTGACAGTAGGCACGGCGTGCCGGAGGCGACCGTTCGCCGCCATCGGAACGACGACGAGCACGAGGTCCGAGATGACCTTCGGGGGGCGGGGGGGGGTGCGAGTTCGAGAGCGAGCCGCGTGATGTTTGCTCTTTCCCGTTGCCGAGCGATCTTTTTTTGCTCCCCGGCTCGCTCGCAGGCTCCTCTTACCGATTTTATTACACTCGGTTACACGAAACGACGCGCGCTCTCTCTCTCTCTCTCTCTCTCTCTCTCTCTCTCTCTCTCCCCGTTCTCAGAACAATAACCATTGTTGGACTCTCTCGCGGTATTTTCAACGCGCTGGCGCGCCTTCCGCTGCTCTCCGCTTTGCTCGCTTCTAGACGAGCGCTTGGAACAGTCGCGATGGAAGAGACCGTGTAGAACGATGCGGCGGTTATCGAAAGAGCGTGCGGACCCTCCCCCGATTTTCCAATGGCGGTAACCGTCACCGCTAACCGTTCGCCATCGCCCGTTCGCCGCCCCGATTCGATCGGCGGCTCTGTTTTTCTTTTTTCCGCGCTCGATTCACCAGCGCGGGCCGTTTCGACTGCAGGTAACTTTTTAATTACATAGATGGCCGGAAGGCTGGTTTACTATTTCCATGGAAATGGGGTTTTTTCCGACCGATTTGCGCTCGCTGCGTGTGTCCCCCCCCCCTCCCCTCCCCTACCCGCGCGATTGCCATGGCTGCTGCTTCTATCGTGATTCTTAACAACGCGCGGTCTGTTCCTTCGTTTTCCTTTCGAGAAAGGGCGACAAGGAAAGGCGATCGGAAGTTGAGAATCCGAATCGTTGGGAGAGCGTCGTGGAAGTCGGAGAAAAGCGATGGGGCGATCCAGCGATCGCAAGTGTTTATCGCCGAGTGCGTTGCACCACCATGCGCGAGTTGGCCTTTCGACGATGACGGGACGCGAATTTCGCGAATTTCGACTCGCAGCTGCCGCCTTGACTGCTGCACCTCTCTGAAAACACGCCGCTCCATCCCCCCCCCTCCTCCCCTCTTCGCCGCATTGAGACATTGAGTATCCTCCTCTCCTCATGCTCCCGTAATTAAACTAATGGAAATCAGACCCGATGCTTTTACGCGACTCCGCACTGTGTGTGTGTGTGTGTGTGTGTGTGTGTGTGTGTGTGTGTGTGTGTGTGTGTGTGCGCGCGCGCGCGCGCGCGCGTGTACGAGCGGGTCCCAAACACCGAAACGCAATCCATTCAAGATTCCGGAACGACAAGCGAAAACCACGAAACTCCGCAACTTTGGACGCGTGCGGTGCGATTATAGCGATTAAACGAGCGATTCACGCGCTGATATACCTGTCCTGGTAAGGTAAGGGGTCGGAGGAGTTGAGGATTTAGAGATCGTTAAGTGTAAGATATCGCGTGCGTTTCAGGGCTCTCGACGCGCTGCAGAAGAGAGAGAGAGAGAGAGAGAGAGAGAGAGAGAGAGAGAGAGAGAGAGAGAGAGAGAGAGAGAGAGAGAGAGAGAGAGATCCTCGCGAGTTCGCGTGTGGATTTTTCCCGCTTTCTCATCTCATGTCGCTCTGGTTTCCGTCTTTCCTTTCTGCATTCCGTTTTTCTGATCCTTGCGAGAGCCGTCGAGGCGTCAAGATCAAAATTTGAAGCGGGAAAATGCTGCCGCGGGCTTAAATCACTCCGGCCTAATGCACGTTGCGGTAAATTTGGTTTGCAAATGCCGGGCCGTTTTCAGGAAAGCCGCGAACGCGCAGCGCTCGTCTGATAATAACGATAACGGAAGTGGGATAGCCCGTCGCATGTATTGCATTACACGTAATGAAAACAGCTATCGCATTACGCATAATTACGATGTTATTTCATTATATGCGAAATAATTTGCGAAAGTTTGCAAACGCGCGGAGTAATTGGGGGCTGAGCCGGCGTTACATAAATGAACCGGGGATAATTGCGCGTCATTGTTCATTACTTTTATTAAGAGCCGGGGAGCGCTTCGTTACCGCCCGTTTATGTAAAAATGTTTTATTGTTTTTAATTTGAACGGCGCGCGCGCGCGCAAGAGAGAGAGAGAGAGAGAGAGAGAGAGAGAGAGAGAGAGAGAGAGAGAGAGAGAGAGAACGCGAAGCGAGGAGGCGCGATTTTTTCATCGCGCCGCCGCCCGATTTTCCACTTTCCGCGCGAATCAGCGGCCGGCTCGATGCCGGCTCTCAATTAATTTTAATTATCGTTAACAAAGTACCGGGAAGATGTAACGTGACACGCGGACGCACGCGCGCGCGCCCGTTAAAAATTAATGACGTCCGTCAAAACGGGACGAACCGGGCGAACGCGTGCCAAAATGTGTGCCAGGTGGGGGAAAAAAAAAGGTCTCGAGGGTCAATTAATTGCACCGATGGATGCGATGTGACGTCGCGATAAACGTCGCGTTTGTTTCGCGCTCGTTGCTTTGTATCGGCACCGTTTCACGTGCGGATCGACGTTCTGCGTTCTCGCGCGATCGCGTTTTTTATATTTATCTCTTCGGCGCATTATCTGCGCACATGCGAATGCGGCGGCCTCGATTTGCGAGATTCATCTCCCCAAAGATTTCCCGGTCGAGGCTCGAGGATTATTTTCGCAGGAATTAAACGTCGCTCCGGCCGAAAAGAAGGAGCGCACATTTGGAAAAATTTCCCGTCCGCTGTGCTGGAAATTTCGGGAAACGAAACCCGCGCGACGAATCGCCGGTGAAGAGGAAGGAAGAGGCCTCCTCCGCTTAATCATGATCGCGGTGTTCCGTGTAACGAGGCGATCAATTATCGTCGTTCAATTGCCGCGTATGCGCAACACGCGCGCGAGCGTTTTTCGGCCGCCTGCCCCGCGGATAAATAATCACGCGGGATTAATGACCGGCGACTTTTTTCCCTCTTTTTTCTTTTTTGCGACAAACCGTCGGCGATGTTTGCGCGGCGTGATACGAAGTCGGAAAAATATCTATCGTAAATATTTGTTACGAGCGTTATAGTATCCGACATTCATGTATAACGCGTGATTTTAAAACGGGATCAGGAGGGAAAATGGAGTTTGCGCCGTGCGGTATTCAATTATCAGCGATTACCGTTGACAGTCACGCTGGCTGGATCACTTATATCCTATGCGTGTGTACGCGTGGATGCGTTGGAGCATCGAGTTACCTGCGAAGCTGTCGTCGATGAGGTGCAGCTAACGACGCGACGCCTATGCCAGAAGTCGAGACGGGAATAATCTCTCTCCGACAGTCTCTTCCGTTCTTCGCAAACGCGCATTCAGTCCGACAAGTTTCCCATCTCGGCCGGCAAAGTTTCCGTTCCGGGGGAACGGAACGGCACAATCAACGGCGTAAACGGGATTTTTAGATTGCCGATGGAAACAGAAGGCTGATGCGTAAGCACAGTTGGAAATCTGTTTCCAGCGCGGAGGGCAGGAGGGGGAGGGGGGAGATATAAAACTCGTCCGGCGCCAATATCCGATATTTACAGAAGTTGCTGCGCGGGCTTTTAAAATCGCCTGAGAGCCCGATAATTTATTCCGATGAGAATCGATTACGTTTATTCGTCTCGCGAATCGCCGATGGTGCAGCTGAGCCCTTGCAGTCCGTCCATAATTCGCGCATGCCTTCGCTGAAGGGTCAAGTTATTCGAGGTCGCACGGAGGTCAGCGTTTTTCGATCGGATCTTGCAGGATTTTATAAATGCGATCATGAATACGATTCCTGCCACTTTGCCTGCATCGAGCCGCTTCCGTCGTGACGATTTGCAGTAACATTTTTGTAGTATCGAACAAATCGTACTGTGACAACTTTGATCCTCCGTTTAGCGCAAACGCGCCATCGTAGCTTACGCAAGGTGGAGCCGGGGCGGGCGGGAATAGCCGAGGAATAAATCACGTTTTAATTACATTAACGCCACAGTGCATCCAATTAATCTCGACCTCCTGCGACCGATTGCGGAAACTTTCATACGCGAGGAATAATTAAACTTCCTCCCCCGCGTCCTCTTTATCATCTTTCCGCTGCAGCCCGTCGAGAGTCGCGCCTCTTCGGGCTGAAGCGACTCGTCCGAAGAGGCGATCGTCCAACCTTCGACATTGTGACCAAAGTATCGGACTTTTTTTCATCCCGCCATTGTCTCTCCGTCCTCCAGGAGCAAGCGCTGGCAAACAGGCATCGGCGGCATACGTCTCAGACAATGAGGTTGTCATGCGACGACCCCCCCCCCCCCGAGGCTTCGGCGGAAGCTCGGCTGGAGGTCGAGGAGCGATATCGCCCCTGAATCTCTCCCTGAAACGCTCCAGTTTCGCGAGGAGCTTAAGTCGCTTTGGTCGCAACTGCTGCCCGAAGCTGCATGAATCTGACAATGAAGTCCCTCACGACGCGAAGCGGCTTGATCACTCCGGGCGATCGCTCGGGAATTCGTCAACTTTGTTGTAATTTTTCCTCGACAGCGACCGGTTCTCGTATCGAAGCGCAGTGGCGGCGGGGACCTTCCGCGATTGCACTTCCGTCGCAATCCTGGGAAATGGCGGGATTGAGGTAGCCACGTCGGTGGCAAATGGAAAATTGAGCCCTCGTATGATTTTAGTTCCGCCACGTGTCCGATCTAGAAATGCACATTGCCTCGGCGCGCCGCCATCTCGCGCCGCACTGCCGCATAATGCTCCTTCGAGGCCGCGTTTCCGAAGATGCTAAAGTCTACAAGTAGAGTGCTGATCATAAACGACCAGTTCCATGACCGTGTCGGCGCGCGATGTAGGTTCCACCGGTTATGGAACCGGTGTTTAACGAACGCGCTTTACGAAACTCGATCTTGCATTGTGGAAGGATTCATCTCTAGGTGTTGCTAGATGAACACGAGGCCGAGATGCGATCTTACATCTAAGAGCTAAGCTGTTAATTATGAGAATCGCGACGGTCGTCGAGCTTCGTTCGAGATTCTCGGCGATCGACGGTGAATCTGTTGCTGAATCGAATCTGAGATCGTTCAGAATCGCGGACTTGCCGCGTCTTTTATCTCGTCGCGTCGTCCGTAGCGTCGACCTAGCGGACCAACTGCCAACCGCCTTGATTCAATCTCTGATATCTGATTTGAGAGGAAGTTACGAGCGCGGTTGTAAACTCGCGACACATGAAAGGGTCGACGACTTGGGAATGCTTACCCTTCAAAGGGAAGCCGAGTTGTATCCTTTCTTACCCTGTTACCTCCTCTCACCTTCTCGCTGTTTCTTCGCTCACTTTCTCTCTGTCTATCTGTCCATCTATCTCTCACGGTAATCCGATTTCCGCGAAACAAACAGCTCGCTCAGCCGGCGTATAATTTTCCGTAATCGGATCCTCTAACGCAGTTTAAACGCAAAAACCGGCGCGTGGCGCCTGGCCTCTGCCAGGTTGCGGTGCGGGTCCGAGCTGCGTGCTCGTGTGTTTAATTGAGTGTGCTAATTAAGGGTGCGATTGAACCGTACGTGCGAGAGACCGTGTGTGCACTTCTCCGAGCGCGGCACATCCATCCGTCCGCGCTCCGGACACTCTTGTCTCTTTCTCCCCCCCCCCACCCCCCCACACACACTCTCCCATCCCTCGCTCTCTCTCTCTCTCTCTCTCTCTCCTCTTCCCTCTCCCCCTCCCCCTCCCCCCTCTTCTCCTTCTCTCTTTGATTCCACGTGGGGCTGTGTGTGGGGCTCGCGTGTGCGCTCATGAATGCCGGAGCGCTACCGGCTCTCCGCCGCTTGTCCGCGTGGACGGGGCTGGTCCGAGCCGGCCGGAAAAGGAAAAACGAGAATGCTCGGCGAGGCACTCTGTCGAATGTTTCTGCTCTCGTTCCCCCCCCCCCCCTCCCCCCCCCCCCCTTTCCCCGGAAATTATTCGCGCGCGGCGCATCGACGTGATTTTCACGGCCGAGTGCGAGCCGGTCGGCTCCGCGCGGGCTGGTTTCATCGTCTCGCGGATGGCGCAGCTTCTCTTCCGCGTAACCGCGGGGAGACTTGTGGGAACGACGATGACTCGGTGAATTTTGTGTGGCATGTCGACGCGCAACGTCGACGTTTGATCATCGTCCTACGTTACGCGCGTCTCTCGGCTGGGATAAAGCATGACGTGTAGTAGCGGTGCATTAGAAGAGGGATGCGAGTGCCGTAATGCGCGAGCGAGGTCTCCCCGCGTGTTTTTAGCTGTTATACATTGCGAGATGACACGTCAGGCTGGTGTCGTATATCTGGAATCATTGCAGTTGCGTTGCAACAGCGCAACAGTGCAACAGTATATCGCGCAAAGTATCGCGTACCGCGGGAGATTAGCGGCCTCGATCTGCGCGACTTTCGCGCTATTTGTGTCCCGCCCCTGAAACGCGCCTGTAATTTTTTAACGAATTTAATTGCGCACGCGCACATAATGATAGCTAAATTGCGATGCGGTATTCGAATAATGATCTCGATAAAGTGTAATTAAATTTATTTTCCCTGTTTATACTGAATAATAATTCAATTATTTATTACTACGCGCATTGTCCTCTCCCTTGCCGTTTCCACGTATCATCGAACGAATGCAGCACAAAAGAATTCTCCGCAAACATTTATTTCAATGATGCGCGCGCGGGCGTATCCTCTCTCTCTCTCTCTCTCTCTCTCTCTCTCTCTCTCTCTCTGTTGCTCTCAGTCTTTGTGAGTCTATCTTTATCCCTTGTTTCGTGCATTCGTTTAGCTTCTCTTTCGCATTGTACAAAGAAAAGCTTTTAAAAGGCTAATGAGGATACCTTTTCAGAGGATTCTCCGACTATTCTGTGCAATCAGAAATACTGGCAGGAATTATCGTTAATTCCGACATTGAAGCTCGCAACGGAGGCGTCGGTACATCTCCCTCGATGTCCAAAGACATTTTCATATTTTGCTCAGGGCGCGCGATAAAAATAACGATTTAATTACGAATTGACGTGCTCCAATATCCCGTAATCGTTTGCCGTACGTTTCTCCGTACGTGCACGTGTCGGCTCGCGTGACGCCCGTAGCGATAGCGTTGCGTCTCTCTTATTTGCGGATTACATTCGCGGTGCTCATCCGTGCGCTTACGCGCGCTACGAGATTACGATGCAATAACGTAAAAAACGTCGGGACCCGGGCGGACGAGTGGGACGGGACGCGACGTAATAAATATCGTATAAAATATCACGGTAAACATGATGGCGGGTTACCCGCGACTGCGTTATCGTTATTATCATTTTTATGCCGCGAAAACGGCGAATCTCCGCTCCACCGTGGCGCGCGCGCCCGAGATTAAAGGGGAGAGAATACGCCGCGACGGAATTAGCAGCCCAACGGCAACCCTTCCCTCCCTGTTCCTTCCCTGGGATCGGGAATCGTCGGATCGAGAGGGAGTTGGAGCCAATTTAGAGACTTTTCGCGCGAGTGATCAGTGTCGACCGATGCCTTAGAACGCCGCTTCGTGGACTCACGGTTCATTTGCGGATTACGTTGCTTATTTTGCATCGAGTCACGCTCGGGCGTTTCGCTCGGTGCGACTTATCGGAGCGGCGGACATTCTCCGAAACGACGTGCGCGAGTCGAACGAATTTTCCGAAAAAAAGTACGATCGCGGAAGACTGAATTAAACTACGGTTAAAATGGAGAGTATCAAACTTACCTGTTTAATGCTCGATTGGTATCAGCAGGACACTCTAACGAATTTCATCTCCCATTTAATCACGGTGATCGAAAATTGATGGGCGTTGCGAGGACGCGAACTTGCGAAACTTGCTTCGCTCGTCTGAGCGTTACGTGAATTTTTCATATTTTTCCGATCCGATTAATTTTATCCGGTTTTCACCGGGTCACGAGGAGAGCCTCCGTAAACAGCGGTATCTCGATGGTATCCTCTCCGAGGGAAGCTGTTCTGATTCACGCGAGATAACCACGAGATCGAATGAGCAAGCGTCTTTGAAGCCTCTTTGGGCCCTTCGTGCCTTTTTCACTTCATGAATTTAATGGGATTAGGGCTTTATTGGATCCGAAAGTACGCGAGGGTCAGTCCATGCTCTTATTTCACTTCCCATATTTCGCGAACATTCGCCCTCGTCCTCGCCCTTGCAAACCTATTCGCCTCTCTACTTCGTTTCTTTACTTCGAGCTATTAGACCAAGAATTTTTATGGAATGCTGTAAAAATGCTCGAGCCGAAATCGAAACCGTGGACTGCTCGTCCCTTGATAATATTCGAGCGCGACCAGTCCGAGGATCGATTAGGAATCTGTTTTTCTCGCCACGAGGCTCCGCCGGTCTCGCACTTTGCAAATTTGCAAATTTCCCGCATTCCTCTCTGCATTCGCGATGATAACCTTGCGTTTCGCCGATCCGAAAGTGCGTCGTTGCGATTCATAATGAGAGTGGAATTCGATGTGCCTGGGCTTAACTTTGCGAGAGCTGTGCATCGAGATGCATTTTGCAATTTGAATCGAATCCAAGAGTCGTGCGTCCGTCTTCAAGATCTATCATCTATCATGCGAGTCGAAGAAAAATGGCACACCCACGCTTATTCAGTCTCGTAATATCCTTATTACGGTAACCTCGAGCCCGCTCGTGCATCTCGCAGGTTTTTCGTGATTTTTCTTCGTATCGGAATTCTGAAGGAAACGAAGCTATGTTATGTCGCATAATTGCCGCACGTGAAGACAGAAGCGAGGAATCCAGTTGAGCCTGATGATCGCGCCACGTAGATTGGAGTCTTCGTTGCGTTCCTCAATCTGTTCGCGAGATTGAAGCAAACCTCGTCGGTACCGCGGGGGAGCGGGGGATTGTTTGGCGATGATCCGTCGATAATTTAAGGGTGGCTTCGCGCCGTCGTCTCCTCCTCGCGTCCCTCTCGCTCTCTCTTCTGATGCAATTGTCAGCAAAGTGCGAGCTGCGTGTACAGCCGCCGAGATGTATGCACGTCGGTGTGCATCTCGATCCCTCGAACGAGATCTTAATCGAGGGTCACGGCTCGCTGCGTCCGGGGGAAACTCGAAGATGTCGAAACTAGACGGGCGAAGATCGCACGGGAGACGGGGACGCGGCAATTCCTGGCGATGATTTATTTACTCGGCTGGCTAGCGTAATGAACTAACGGAAACTTGTTAACCCGGAAGCGCCCCTCTGCATCGCTCCCCGCGCGATAGCGCGTTTACTTTCGGCAGAAGTCGGCGGGTCGCGAGCGAATCACGCGTTCCTCCTCCCGAGATTTACGAGATCCGTTCTTCGAGTTCGCTGACCGGTGATTCGATCGGCGCGCGCGCGCGCGCGCGCGCGCGGCGGGAATCGGCGTGAATTATACGAATTGTATAGATCGCGCGGTGTATAATGTGGGCCGCGCCCCGAAATGCCCCGATCAATGCCGCCCACAATGAGTGTGTTGATCGATGGACGATGTCGATCGGGATTGGAGGGTTAATTGCAGACGCGCGACGCGCCCGTGTCGTTAACACGTGACTGTTTGGTTAACGGGAGATACACGAGGAATGCTTCTTTACTTGCTTTACTTGCGCAAACAAGCTTCTTCCCTCCGCCGTCTTGCGGACTTTGTTGGACGACGACGGGATTCTATTTGCCCGTCGGCTGCAAATCACCCCGAGTTTCCGATCCTTCGCTAATCCTTCGGTTCCGAGGGTGAGCTATCGACGAAAGGGATTTTCGTCTCCGGGCCGGACTGCCCCGAGCTTCCACCTCCCGGATTTTCCCCCCTCCTCCCCCCCGCGTGTTTCCCCGTATGTATTTGCATCTTGGCGCGGACTTTTGACGTGCCGCGATAAATTTTTCAGATAACGCGGACTCGAGCCTTCGCGCCGTCGTGTTCGCGCTAATCCCTCGATTAACGAGGGGGATTCCCCCGCGTGAAACGATCGATCGCGAAATATACTCGAGATAGTCGGAGTTATCGTTGCGAACCCGCGAGATTCCGAGGTTTAAAACCGGAGCTTCCGGAGTGCGGAGGAATGCCTTTGAAGGAGGGCCATTACGGTCTCGAGCTTCTCGAGGCGGTAATCTCGGCCAGGTGAGCCGGCCGGCGCGGATGACGGGGGCGGGGGATGACGGCGGCGAGGTTGCTGTCCAGAAGTGTAATCGGCCTGCTGGGAAACGGTGGGAGCATGGAAATCGCGACGATGGACGGCGGTAACTCTCACGGAAACGAAACCGGCGGAAATAGAGAATCGACCGGGCGGTCGCTCACTCTGCATTCTCTCTCTTTCTCGTTTTCGATACACACGGATGTGCGCCAGCCGAATCCCCCTCGCGCGTTTAAATCCCATCGGAAACGGCAAGTACTCTCCGTGCAGGCCGCGAACGGCCGGTCGCTCGGGGCTTTAAATAAATAAAGAGTGACTCGCGAGAGAGGAGCGAATGCTGGCTTCGGCGAGCTGCCGAGAAGGATAGCGCTAGTGAAAGGGGAGACGGACACGGTGGTCGCTCGACACGCGGGGGTGGTTGGAAGAATAGCAGATCGAGGGGGACCGCGCCGTGCCATGGGAACCATGCATCAACCCCCATTACTCGCGACAGCCTAACTATTGGCTTGCCGCTGTAACTGAAATCTACAGGCCGCGGCAGATTCGCGATTCCACGATTCGGCCTTGACGAGAGAAGAGGAACCGAACGAACGAACGAACTTTAGCCCTGAAACACGCGACGCGGATGACCTTCTCTTTCCCTTCTCCCGTTTCCTCCGCATTCGCCATTATTCGCCGATTCATTCGTCATCGTCGCTTTATTTATCACTTCCCCTTACCTCCTAAAAACCTCCCCGCCGCGTTTCCGTGACCGTGACCACCAGCCATGATAGCGGCCGGAGATTGGGGGGTCGATTGGCCGCCGCAAGAATTTTCCGCGCGTCGCGTGACTTCCGCCAGCTAAAATCGATCTCGTCGAAAAATCCGCCGGAAAAACTCGCCGACTTTCTCGATTAAACCGGCCAGCTGGTCGGCGCCGCGTACATCGCGTGTAAAGTATCTCGCGCTCGCTCTCCGCATCTCTGTCCCTCGTCGGAACGTAAAACGATACGCGCGATATGCGCGATCGTTATTTATCACCGAACAGCGTTTAGGGGATGAGGCCTCCTCGCCACTTGACTGCGTCGTACGCGAAACGTGACGCCCCCCCCGTCCCCCTGCCCTTTCATTCCGCGTCGATTACGAATTGGCCCGTTTTGGTGAAGCGTGTACGACTGCTGTGTTTTAGATAACGAGCTCACTGCTCGTCGTCATCGTCTCCAATGCTTCTCGTCGCATTGGAACGTTCGTCTGACGAGCGCTCGTTAGCGTGAATATCGAATAGTTATCCGCGTTTAGAGACATCGCGCCGCGCCGATTAATATCGGAGATTCATTAACCGGCGTCGATACTCGATATCCGGCCCATTTGACTCTCGAACAAGCTTGAAGAATTAAATCTCACCATTCAATCCGCACGATGATGGAATGGAAAGCAACACGCGAGTTGCGCGGCGGTTCTTCGACGTACGTAAAGCGTTCTCCGAGCATTCGCGATGTTTTCTGTTTCGACTAAATGGAGAGAGGAGAAAGTAATTTCGACGTAATCGCGGCTTAGGCAGGTATCCTATCTGTTAAACGAATCACGCGTTGCCGCGACGATAAAATGCGACCGATGCGATTACTCGGTCGAATCATTAAATCGACCGACAGCGTTATTACATTAATTACGTAATTCCTTCACATTGATTCAGCGTTTCGCTGAAGTTCGAGGCAATTTCGCCGAATATCTTCTCACGTTTCTGCGCTTCACGAGAATGCTCATCAACTCGGAGCGTCATTACATCACATTTCGATCGCGGAGCAATCGCGCGCGCGCGAGCGTAATTCGCCAGCGAAAATTCGACGATCATCATCGCGCGGGGAAATGTGAAACAGCGAGGGGAAGGAGCGATGGGCTGATCCGCGCGTATTTTCCCGCCGGAAACGAAGCCGGGCGAGCGAATTCTCCGGGAAAACGAAAGTTTCCCGCCAGCGAAAAGTGCGAATATCCTCTCTCTCTCTCTCTCTCTCTCTCTCTCTCTCTCTCTCTCTCTCTCTCTCTCTCTCTTTAACATTCGTTAATTTCGACACGAGCACGACTGAATCGAGCGAGCGGTTATCGGAGGGAATCGACGGTGCATAATTTTGTTTGGACGAATCATTATTGCGGTCATCCGCGCTAACGGCGCGCCGCAGCAAATCCGTTTACGCGGCAGCTGTCCCGCCCGCTAAATTGCACCGGATGATTGATGTCGAGTGCGAACGATCGTCACGGCAAGATCGTCCCGAGTAAGAAATCGTAATGGATTATTAACCGCGGACGGTATTCATCGTTTGTGGAAATCAAACAGCGATAAGGAATCGAGTTCTCGCCGTTAACGAACGCAAAAACGATTTGTCAATATTGAGTCATCGGGCAGTCGTCATTCTCAAACGGCAGTTTATGGGTAATCATAAGCGGTCTCTCCTCGTCGTTCTTCTCTCCTCGTAGTGATTTCTTGCGCGCGATTATTGAGTCATTGAGTCAACTTTTTACGACCGACGTTGCACTCGCAACGGACAAACGCGACAAGCGAAACTATCCGCTTATGGTAGCCTCGAATCTTTCTCCCGATACATTTTTCCCTCGGCCTCTCTCGCCCCATGAGACAGCGTTTGGGGTAGCTTAATTTCCTAATTGACACTTGAGACATTTGGATTTCGACCAGCTCTTGCGCGGAACTGTCCAAATAGAAGCGAGTGCCCCGGGTACGAGTTGGTATTTTTCATAGGAGCCGTCGAAACGTTGCTACCACCATCGCTGAGCTCGGGGGAGAGCCCGACGGGTTTCCAGAAATAGTCAAAGGGGGCGAGGGGCCCATCAAATAGATTAAACGGCGAGTGCCGCAGCTGTCGCGCGGCGTTTCGACTTCCCGATTTCGCGCAGATCCTCTTTGCGCCCCTCCGGGCCGGCGCCCGAGTTAATCCTTAACGTACGTCGCGATTTCGCGATCTGCATACTGCTTACTCGCCGTGTAATTTCACTGGGGGGCTTAGCGAAGGGCGCGGGAGGGCGCGGGAGGGCGCGGGAGGGCGCGGGAGGGTGCGGAACGGTTTGCCCGACGTATTAAATCGTCGACACGGCGGGATTAACGATCACTCTGACGCTCCTCGCGATTTCGTTGGCGCCGCGCTCTCGCGGCTGTGCGCGTTATTAGCACTACATCAGGGCTGGTTTGCGCCCCGCAATTCGCACCCCGTGTCGCGGGACTGATGCCTCATCGTGGGCGATCAGATGTTGGAGTCGCTCGCTGCGTTACCTTTAACTCGGAAAGTTCGATATTAAACGCCTAAGCTTTTCGTATCGAACTTTGCGCTGTGTCGACACGCTTTGAGAAAGTACGCGCGCTTTACGGCGCATTGAGTGCGCGTATCTTGCATCTCTCGTCCCATATCCGCAAGGCAGATGCATCAACGCGATCAATGACATCAACGATGCAATGAGAATATCAGGAAGGGGTTAAATCCTCGGTGCGAGCCACGCGAGGCCCGTTTTTCACGATAAATATCTGAAGGTCCAAGCTGCCTGCCTCTACGCGCTCCGGTTTCAGATTATTCGTTTCCAGATTATCGAGTGTCGTTCCCGATTTATTATAAACAT
>JAHMML010000008.1:1579425-1609425 GCA_020341155.1 Eciton burchellii | reverse complement strand
ACTTATACCCTCCCCTTCCCTCTTGCGCCGACTTGAGAATCAACGATTCACCTCGCGGAGTCTTCCCGTCGCCTCCCCATTTCCCCATTCTCGCGGATGCACTCACGAGGCTTCTGTTTTCCCCTCCGCTGTTATTTGTCTTTGAAACTTTTTCATCTGCTCGACTCGCGAATGCTCGCTACGCCCAAGTTTCGGTTGTTTCAACGCGCCTCGGCCTATCGCCATAACGCGCCGGACCGAGAGTGGAGGCAACCATTTGCGACGTCGGTGCTTTATCGCCATTCGTTGAACTTGTTCAGTGCTTTTCCGGGAGAGAGCCCTATCGTAAAGCGGCGCATACCACGACGGTTCCAACTACGACGGCGAACGTTAAAGGAAACGGGTTTGCTGATGTTTAACCTTAAACTCCGGCTATTATGCTAATTACCCGCGGCGAATGGCACCTGCTCGAGTAACGGGGATGGCGTTTCCATTCCTGCGTCAGTTGCGCAGATCTGCGCCTGGAAAAGTAAGAGAACAGCCAAAATCGATGGAGAATGAGTCATCAAGCGATGGAGAGCCATGCGTTAAATCAGCTACCAGCTACTCTGCGAATCGCGATATCCTGATGTGCTCGATTACGGGATGATACGCGTTTAATCGAGACGTTACAAATTCGAGAATTTGCCGTTATTAGGTCTTTAATATCATATATGAATGAGCGATTGGAGCATTATTTTATGAAATCTCGCAGATCGCGCATCGCTTGTACATCAAGTGTTTTTCTTCCAAGATTGATAATTCATTCGATGGATTCATATGGTGGTGGATATTAAAACGCAATGTGGCCGGAAGTCGCTGGAACCGCTGCGTTCTCTTAAATCTTTCGAGCATGGTGGATGGTTTTCAGCGGGAGAGGAGAGCCGGCTAGAATCTTGGTTCACTCACGGAAGATCTAGGATCCGTTCTAGCGCATAATAAATACAAGCTCTTTCCTCCCTCGCGTCCCCCCYCCCCYCCCCYCCCCCCGCCGGCGCTTCGGATCTGTTCTGTGGCGGCAGAGTGGAAACTTAAGAGAGCGGTTTCGGGATCGCTGTGGCGCTCTCAGGTGGACGGGTCCGAGAGCGCGGAGGCGTCAGGGGTGTAAGGCGTCGGGGGATGATGGTGGAGTTTCGCGAAGCGTCACGAGAGAAAGAGAGGAGGGTAGTAGTTCTACGGAGAGATGGCGCGGAAGAGGGGGTGAAGGAGAAAGGGGACAAAAGTCGCAAGAATATTTCCGCCGCTGCCACTGCCTCCACCGCTGTCATCACTAGCGCGCAGACTCGATGGATCTCGTGCAGGTCCGCGTCCTCTCGGTTGTGCTATCCAACCCCATTGGTTGCGCGCCACCGCTCATGCGGTGGGGGCCGAGAAAGGCGCATTTGAAAGGCGTCTATACACCGTAATCCGACTCGGCGGCGGCAGCAGCAGCAGCAGCAGCAGCAGCAACAACAGCAGCAGCAGCAGCAGCAGCAGCAGCAGCAGCGGCCAGCGGCAATAGTAGCACCAGCAGCACCAGCAGCACTAGCAGCACCAGCAGCACCAGCACCAGCAGCAGCACCAGCAGCGCGGTGCGGCGGTGGCGGCGGCGGCGGCGGCGGCGGCGGCGGCGGCGGCGGTGGCGGTGCGGCGCGGAAGCTTACGCGGCGCCGCGCGAGAGAGACGCTCCTCAGTTGTGTCAAGCTAGGCGATCGAGTAGGACGCACTTTAATCGTTCCGCCTCCGAGTTTCTCTCTCTCTCTCACGAACACACACACACACACACACACACACACACACACACACACACACGCCACACTCACTCACTCTCTCTCTCTCCCACACACACTCACACACACTCACACTCACACTCACACTCACACTCACACTCACTCTCCTCTTCTTTTTTCCTCCTTCCTCTCTTTCTCTCTCTCTCTCTCTCTCTCTCTCTCTCTCTCTCTCCCCCCCTCTGCCACGTCTGTCCTCCTTCCACGCTACACACTTGTACAGCGACACCGCAGTCCGTCACGGAACGCACGCATACACAAGCGCCAGGCCCGCAGTATAAACGCTCGCACGATAAACGCACACACACAGACAGACACACACGCGTCACTCAATCAGCCTTTTGCCCGCTTCCGTTTCCGTACGCGGCAGCATCCGATTCTCCCGCTTTCGTTTTATCCCCTTTCTCGTCACGATCGGCGAGGCACGCGCGCGCGTACGAGCATCGTACGAGTCGACAAACGGCCGTCGTCGTCGCCACCGCACGCCGTTTCTCCGATCATCCGAAAATACGCAGCGCGAAGAAGAGACGAGGCAAAGAAGCAGCAAGACCACGTGATCAGCGCCGTGGAGGGACTCTCTCAGCACGCTTAAACGCTACCTCATTCCACCCTCTCTCTATCTCTCTATCTTTCTCTTTGTACGCCAAGTACGCATGCATAAAGTAACCCTCTGACTGCGTGCCCATTGTCTCTCCTCTTTGGGTCCGTGTGTGTGTGTCTGTGTGTGTCGAGCGCGAACCACCGATTGTCGTGAAGCCGATACGTTTGCTGGACTGAACTGCGGAGCGGTTCAAGCTTGTCATCGTTGATGCTGTCGTCGTTCTCATCATTGTCATCGTCGTCATCGTCGTCGTCGTCGTCATCGTCGTCGTCGTCGTCGTCGTCATCGTTGTTATCGTCGTCGTTGTCGTCGTCGTCGTCGTCGTCGTCGTCGTCGATTCGTTTTGTGGCACACGCTGTTTTGTGTCGACCGGGAACAAGCTGAGGTTCAGAAGAAACCGTTGATCCGGCTCTTCTAACTCTTCTCCGATTATTATTCGACTGCAAGGGATATGTCAGATTGAATGAGAGATCGCTGGCTGACAATCACGAGAATTGGACGAGAATACGACGAGAAAAGCTGCCCGAGCAGAAGGAGGAAAATTTGGCACGAGACGCAAACGTATCTTCGCAAAAAGACGCGAGACCGACCACGCGACTTCTCCCATTTGAGCAGTTCTCCCGCCGTTAGTCTCGAGTCCCGAGGAGCGATCGAGAGAGAGAGAGCAAGAGAGAGAGAGAGAGAGAGAGAGCAAAAGAGAGAGAGAGAGAGAGAAAAAGAAAGAAGAAAGCGCCGCAGCGTTCGTCGCGTTTCTTTGCTCTGGCAATTAAGAATATCGTTAATTAAGTCGCCATTAAACGGTAGTCGTTCGGACGTTAAATTATCAGGAGCGACCTCGCGAGACTCGATAGAAATCATCGCGATAGTAGAAGAGAGAAAGAGAGAGAGAGAGAGAGAGAGAGAGAGAGAGAGAGAGAGAGAGATTTTTAGGTATGTACGTGTGTAAAGCGAATCTCGTCGTTAAGGCTTAGACTACAGTTAGGAGTAAAAGAAAAAGAAAAAGAAAAAAAAAAGTAAAGATAAAAATTAATATCGCGTCGTCTGCGCGCCGTAGGTGACAGTCGAGGAACAAAGAGAATCGCGTCAAGACAATCAAGTACTGTAGTGGGTTGGGACATATCGAGCGAAAGAGAGGGGAAGTATCCGCGACCTTTTTTCCGGTCGTAAAGAGCCGTAATGTACGTGTACGTTACGAAATAAGGGATTGAGCGACCGGCCTTCGTGTCTTTATGTGATCTCCACAGCCTCTGTACCGATTCTACGCGTGTGTGTGTGTGTGTAGACACAGCTCTTATCGCTATCTATATTATACACACCCACACACACACACACATATACATATACACGCGCGTGTATGCACACAATCAGTATACATATATATATACAGACACGCGTATATATATATATATATATATATGTATGTATATATTTACACTTGTATACAAACGTATATATGTATACAACCCTTGCACATATCCGATCGATGCGCCGCGAATCGCTGGCGCGTGATTCGAGTCCGGCAGGATAACCCTGAAGAGAGAAGGATACGCGAAGCCAGGGGAGATTGAAGCCGGTTAGGAGATAAAGAGGATCTCTTTCCCCGGTCCCAGCGATCCAGGACTGTTCTCTGTCAATCTTCGTGACAATCATTTTCAGCTAGTTCTGTTAGCGCGTAAACTCGAGGTGTATCACCTTTTTTAATAGGATAACATTCGCTCGACGAATTAGTAGGGAGGGATTAACGCGGGGAGAAAGAACAAGTAGAGAAGAAGGGAGGGTAAATAAAGAGAGGAAAAGAAAAAGAGAAGAAAGAAGGGGAGGAGAAAGAAGAAGAAGAAGAAGAAGAAGAAGAAGAAGAAGAAGAAGAAGATTTCACGTACCTACGTCGTTTCAATTACACGTACGAGCAAGAGAATCGTGCGAAGCGAGAGACGAGGCTGCTTACCCGTCTCTCTCGCGCCTCTTCCGCACTCCAAGTACATATATTTAATCCGCACGCGTTTGGATTCCCCTCTCTTTCTGTCTTTCGCCTGTCGCCGCCCGTCCTCGCACCGGACCTCTTCTCCCTCAACGCGCACTCGTGACCGTACCGTCGTTCCTCTGCTCGCTCACATACCGACAATCACTCCGAGCTCACTCACGACGACGCCGTTTCGCGTTTGGCGTTTCGTCGTTCATCCTAGGGTAAACTCCGTCACACTCGGCACACGCTGTTTAGGGATCTCCTCCGGTTGTTTCGCGATTGCACGTATAGGTAACACTTAGGTCACCGTTATATCGATATTCTTATATAAGAATAGCGCGCGTGTGTGTGTGCGTGTATACGTTTAAGTGTGTACGTGTGTCGATAGTTAGAGGCTAGCTAGAGTCCAGTCTGTTCCGGTGTACTAGTCCTCCGCCAATCGTTCGCCAATCTCGTCCGGACGACTACGCGTAGACTACGCGCGTTGTCCTGCTGTTGTTCAGTTCGATCGCGATCAGCCGTATCAGCCGGCAAAGTGTACTCTCTCGTCGCTGCTCCATCGAGATCAGCGTTCACCAGCGTTGACGCGGGAGATCGGCCTTGGGTCGAGGAGGCAGAGGAGGAGGAACCATCAGGACAAAATTAAAGTCGAACGTCCGTCGTCCCGAGGGGAGGACGACGTGGAAGCAACGAAGATAAGAGAGGCACGAGGAGGACGAGCGTCCCTGAACAGGGACCAGCGGGGCCGAGAGGCCAAGGGAGAATACTCTTTCAAGCTGTGGTGGCCCTCGTCGTTCGAGTGGAGTCGCACGTGCAAAACGGAAGCTCGCTGCCAGGCCGCGTCGCTGGAACGCGCCTGCTGGAACGCACAGGAACGCGCGCGTACCCTTTGGGGCCTGCAGCAGGCGAATCGCGGCTTCCTCCTGCACCCATCGGGCAAGTCCTGGCTCGCGGAGACGATCATCGGCGCCGACGAGGCACGCTCCTCCATCACCACGTATTTTCATTCGTACCCGTTCGTCCCGGGTGGTGCGGTGCCCCTGCCCCCGCCCCTGCTAAACGGCATCAACAACCCGGCGGCCGCAGCGATCACTCCGGGGCTGGTGGGACATCTCTTCGGTGCCCAGCAGGCTTGCAATCTCGCCTGCACCTGCTCTTGCAACATCGTTGCCAACTGCAACCCCCATCACCAGCACCACCATCAGCAACAGCATCAACAGCAGCAGCAGCAGCAGCATCAGCAGCAGCAGCATCAGCATCAGCATCAGCATCAGCATCAGCATCAGCATCAGCATCAGCATCAGCAGCATCAGCAACAGCAACAGCAGCAGCAGCAACATCATCATCATCATAGGACACTCGGTACCACGGCGGTTCTGCTGCAACCAGTTGATCATATCAAAGACACTATGGTGAGTCCATCTCTTTCCGTTTGATCGCTGAGGATTCGCACGAGGAGCACAAGCTGCCGAAGATTCGTCCATCTTGGTTGTTCACCGCTCGACGGTGAATCGGAAACTTGCAGTTCATTTCTTTACATGGTCCATGGCTAAATCCGAATTGTCGAATTGTACGCTATGGAGATTATGCCTCTCACGTAGTCGTTGATACCGCTTGATACCGCTGCGTTGCGAGTGTATCCGCAACGAGAGCTTGCCTGGTAGCTGTGTTAGCTTTTAGATTGCGAAAATTTGTCGCGATCAGACATTCCCGATTATTCCCTCTCCCTCTCGCGTCTATCGCTAGACGCGCAATTACGTCGATCACGTGAGAACCCGTTGTCTTCCGGCCTCGTGAATGCTATATATTTGCAATCTTGACAATGGCGCGCAAGCTTGGAGCTTGGAGCATCTCCGCGTACTTCACGTATCTCCCAAGACAAAGCTCTGACGGGGCTTCCTCGAGGTAGGGAGAACCCTCCGGCAGGCAGTAACGAGGGTACTTACCACCGGGCACGAGTAATACCCCCAGGCGGGGAGGGCTGGAGACGGTGCCGCGGCACGGTGAATCAGGAATGGATTTAGTCGTGACGAGGCACGATGAATTACTTCCTACGGTTTGCCGTGTAAACAGAGAAGGGGGGTGGGGTGGAGGGGTATCCTCACGGAAAACCCGCGAACGCCCGCGCCGCCTCCGTTTACGAGAGCTCCCGCTCTCTGTTTCCTCTTTGCCTGCCTCTCTCTCTCTCTCTCTCTCTCTCTCTCTCTCTCTCTCTCTCTCTCTCTCTCCCTCCATCCCTCCCTCCCTCCTTCCCCCTCCCGCCGCCGTCGCTCGGTAAACGTTTCGCGGGGGTACACGGAGGGCGCTTTAAATCCCGGACTGTCTACGGGGGCATCCTCTTTAATCCTTCGATCGACAGGTGTCGAGCGAGAGAAGAGACGACCGCCGAGCGAGGCGAGCGCGGCGAAAGAAAGAGCAGCAAACAAGGGGCGCGGAGGTGGGGGAGGGAGGGGTGAGGGGCGAGGAAACGGTGGGCAGAGGTGTCCCGCCGCGGCGCGACGTGACATCCGTTCGCGACCGACAATCCCGAGCGCGGACCTGCCGATCTTTCCAGCCGATCGGACGATCGCGTCGCGATCCATCGATGTTGCCGTCGCCGCCGTCCCCCCCCCCCCCATTCGCCGGAGGACCTAATTTTCTCACTGGTCCGGTGCGCTCCGACTCGGCCTACCTCCATCCAGCATCGTGCCCGAGTTGGCGCGCCTCGCCGAGTATGTAGCGAAAGAATCGCATTATCGCCGCCAGCGATAGCAGCGCGGCATAGCCGTGTGATATCATCCCGCAGCCTCCCCTGCACATACGCGCGCGCGTGCGTTACGCGCGCTTAATTGGCGCACGTGTAATCTCGTGTCGGAGCGCGCGGAACTTGGCGCGCGAATGTGGGAACCGAGGCGGCCGTGTCGGATGAGATCGCGAAGTTTGCCTCGGCGGGATCGTACGTGATGCGCGCCGAGATAGCGCGCCGAGCGAGCGAATCTAATTTCGTAATCGTTCGATCTGCCGGAGCACGTAATTCGGTGTACCGCCGGGATGTTTGCCGTTCGGATTTGTCGGCTCGTGCGCAAAGCGCGCGAGTGGAATAAAGACTCGCCGTCCGGATGCGTACCGTCCGGTTTACCGCCGAAACGCCGAATATTCCGATTATTCGCGCCTCCTCCCGTGAATCGGGAGCTTACGCGCCCGAGAAGCTGTCTCGAGAACGATCGTTACTCGGGCTCGTTCGAGCGCGGAAAGATTTACGCGGGCCGTGACTTTATGACACTTGCCGCCGCACCGGAAAGACGTCGCGCGTATCTCGACTCTCGTCTCGACGAACGAATCGCCGTTTGCGCGCGATGCCCGCCCGTCTCCTTTAATGCTCGATTCGCCGATGCTTTATCGCCCAGATCGAAGATACGAGCTCGGCGGGACGCATTATGGAGTGGAATAGCCTGTACGATGCGTACTCCGTCTGGCGCGATTTACGCGCCTCCAGAGCCTCGCGACGAGCTAATCCACTCATTCGTAACGCGCGTTAATTCGTTCGCGCATTAATTTGCAAGTATCACGCCGTGCGCTCGTCGCCGCGAAGCCGAATCGGCGATCCACGCCGGCTGAAAGTCGCGACAATCTCAATCTCATACACTCGGTGTATCCGGATATCCGCGCGATTCGTTCGACGTTCAAAAATTCCTGTCCTGTCGTTACGCTCGCTCGTCGACAATCGCTTGCGCGTCTTGTCAAGCAAAGTGATTACGTTAAGTGCCGTCGTTCGGGGAACGACGCGCGACTTCATTTTGTAACGGTATGCGGTGTCTCCGTTTCCTCCCTCCTCGTTCTCCCGACTCTTTCGCTATTTACGCTCCCGAGAAAATGGGTCACGCTGCCACAAGGAGAGCATATATATCCACGACTCCTTCCCGCCTCTGGAAGGAGTCGCTGGAGGTGTCAACGGATGGGAAATGCGCGGGAGGGGAAGCTCGATAGAAATCTCCTCTTTGAATCTGCTTTTTTTCCTCGTTATCGCGATCGCGTCGCCGGTGCATCGCGATTAATGTAACGCGCGTGTTATGCGAGAAATGCTGCGCTCGACGGGCGACACGCATACTCCTGCCGAGTGGAATCGATGAAATTTAATGCCCCAGAGAGGGCAGAAATTACAAAGAATTAAGGCGAGATGTAGAATCGCGCCTCTCGCGAATATTAAATCCTCCGGCATTGCACGCGCGCGCGACGTCGCGAGACAATTCCGCTCCACGTCAAACCTGCTTAAAACCATAAAATAACGTTCGCGTCGATTTCACTTCGATATCAGGGATACATAAAGTTCAATGAGACGCGACGTGAAACGATACCTCGATACCGCGCTTGATTTGTCGATTCAACGCGTTCTCGCACGCCTCCAAGTAGAAAAAGATCGCGATACGCGGACGCGCCACGTTCCCTCCTCCGAACAATCGATGTTTCGGACAGTCGATAACGCGTATTCGCCTACACGAATACCGTATCGTTCTCTCGTCGCGTGGTAATCGCCGACATTTAGGGGGCCCTGTCCGCGAATTAAATCAAGCAGCCTCGCTGAAACGAAACGCGGCTATTAAAACTGAGTGTCGCCGCGGGAGACAATCATCGGACGTCGGTCTCTTCCCACGCACGTGGAAACCCGCTCGCGCGTAATCCTTCCTCCTGACCCCGCGATCGCCCCGTTTAATCACCCCTTGTATTCTGCCGGCAAATTCGCCGAACGGGCCGCTGCTCCGGCAGAGTCGCGGTGAAAAGCCGACGACGCGCCGAAATGAAAACGGACGTAAACTCCCGGGCGGAGAATCGTTTCCACGCGACTCTCTCCTCCCCCCGGGGGAGGGTGGGGGGGCGCATTTCACGCGCCCCCTCTGCCTCCGTATACGCGTTTAACAAGGGTGACGTGTGCATCAATCCCCCGCCATCGTCAAATCCGATCGCAAGTGGAAACTCGCGGGCGTCTCCCTTTACTCTCGCTCTCTCCCCCTGCTCGGGGGAGGAAAATTGAAATTCCTCTTCCCGTGTGCCTCGGCACACTCGGGGATCTCGTTTGCCACTGGCGATCGTGTCACCTCGAAATAAAGAAACGGGGAAACGATCGAACGCTCTCCTTCGCGAGAGCGAGCAGTTTCGGGAATATCGCGTGTTTTCTCTCCGTTTTTTTCCACCGCGGAAAAAGCGGTAACGAGAGCCGGGGCGTTCGCTCGCGTTTCCGCGCGGCCGCTGGAATTTACCTTCGCTCTCGCGTATATTAAAGCGCGAAAATATCGTTTATACGTGACGTTGTAATGACAGCGATAATTTCGTTGCCGCGCCGTTTGAGTACACATAATTAGAACAACGTCATACGTGACATAACGTGCGCGCCAACATGCAGCCGTGAGCGCGCGAACACATAAGCTCGGTAAACTCCAGCATGGTATATTCATCAGGAAACTCGCGTACAGCAGTTTCTCATGCTCAAGTTAAATTGTAGCGAAGAACTGTCGCTTGTGTTGCGGCCGCATCGGCCGACCCTCGCGTGGCCTTCGCTTCTTCGGCAATTTCGGCTAGTTCCTGCAGAACCGCGTTTCGCCGGGGCTGCTCGTGCGGCGTTCCCGATCGGTCCCGCCGAATGGTCGGCGTTCGTTTCCTTCTGGGTGGACATCCGTAATTACGACACGAACGCGCGACCAACGAATCTCGAGCTTCCCGTTATTCCCCATTTTTCGACAACTTTTCCACTACTTTTCACCCGCGACACGCGAGCTTCGCATCGGCGAGTTGTACCGAAACGAAGCGCTAACGAGGGCAGCGCGGGCAAGGAAATGCTCGTATGATTATCGGAGAATCTTCCTTTTACCATCGCGAGACGATGACATAATCGCTCCGCAATACGTTGACGTAATTCCGCAAGATGGCTGCGACGCGGCGAGCATCCACGTCGTAATATTCCGTTCGTATGTGCGCGCTCGCCCGCGTCCGTCCAATGCGAACTTTACGAGCGCGGCTCGCGGCCGATCCCGGCGATGCAGTTCGATGCGCCGGTGAATTCCACTGACGGCGCACTGGTTCTCTTCTTTACGAGCCGACGAAACAACACGATGCGGCTCTTGCAGTATCCAGCGCGACACAGTTTTATCGGCGAGAGAGAAACCCTACGAGCCGTGTTTCCCGTCCGCCTCCGGATCCGGAATAAAAAGATCGCGTTCGGCGATCTGAAAGAGAGAGAGGGAGAGAGAGGGAGAGAGAAAGCGGCACGGGATAAATTATCCAACATCCCTCCCTTGCCTTGCCTTGCCTTGCCTTGCCTTGCCTTGCCTTGCCTTGCCTTGCCCCCCTCCCCCCCCTCCCCTCCCGCGCCGCTTGCATCGATAATTCGCCGCAGAGTGCGCGTTCCCGCGCGAGGTCGCGTGGCGCCGACAACTTCCCGTTCGCCGGCCGCGAAAATTGATCAAACGACTTTGCGAGCAATTTTAGGCATCGGCGGAAACTGAATCGCGCCCGCGCGCAAGGCGTGCTGTTCCTGCCCCGCGTTGTTCCTCCCGTGAAATTCGCGCGATCGACGGTCTCCGCGGCGTTACCTAATAGAGACCGATCGATAAAAAGCTTAACGGCATTACGGAGGAACAGCTGCTCGATGAGCGCGTGACGTAATTAAAATCCGTAAGTGACGAGTGCGAGCGGATCGAGTCGAGTGATCGCGCGTATAACGCGCGACCCAAATCCGCGTAATAGAGTTTCCACAGTGGGGGTACAAGAGCTCGGGGAAGGAACACCCATCCTCCTTCCCCTTCATCCCTTCGCCGCTTCCCCCATCTTCCGCCCTCGCGCTCTCTTCGCGCTTTCCTTCACTCGCTCAAAGGGAAAACGCGCGAATCTCGTTTCGTTCCCTTTTATGCACATCGCGGGCCTACTTTCGATCTTGTTCTCGAGGATCGACTTCCATCATACGTCTCGCATACTTCAACCGAGTCGAGTGCGATTCCGTCGCGGATGAGACAGGGCCGTAAGAGGGAGAGCGTAAGAGAGAGAGAGAGAGAGAGAGAGAGAGAGAGAGAGAAAGAGGAAGAAGACTGAGGCGCGGGGACAGGCTGGGAAAGAGGATGAGGACAGAGGGAACGGATGATATCGTAATGCAGTATTGTGAAGACGTGCCTCGAGAATCGCGAGACAAGCGACTCTTCCGGCGCGCAGTTACGCGCGTTAAAACGCGCCCTTTCTCAAAGCGTTCTCTCCACCGCGTTCTCTCATGCCAAATGGCATTTACGTCTTCTTGGTGGAAATAAAAATTCTTCGCCTGAACGTGAACGCGCACGCGTAAAAACGCGCACGTAATTACGCAAGCACGCGATCAACGCTGACGAGAAATCCGAGCGTTCCTCCTTGTTTCATCCGCTCCTAGTTTGACAATCTATTGCCGCCGCAGTTCGAGGGATGCCACGCGGAAAGCAGACTCTTGCGGGTTCTCGCGCACGTGCGCGAGCGAATTTTCAGCGGTTCGCGCGATCTGGAAAATTCGTCGCTCGACGGATGGGGCGGTTTCCGGGCCCGGTCGAGCGGAAATTGCTAATCCGATTTTGAGCGCGCGAATGTCGGCGCGACCGGCGGATTTTAGCATCGATGGATGTCGATTCTGTGCTCTTCGCGGGAAAGATGCGCCGCGTTCTCTCGAAAGCTAGCTTTCCAACTTGTTCGAGCTTCATCGCGCCAAGTCCAGATCCTGAGTGCATCTTCGATCCTCCGATCCTTCGATCCTCAATTATTTATCTCGCCCGGCGAGATAACCGGTTTTCGTTTGCGAGAATCGAATAGCGAAAGTAACGCGATTAATACCGCCGCGGCTCAGCCACTATGGACGCCACTTGATATTTTTGTCTAGCTTTTTCCTCCCTTTTTTCCCTTTTTTCTATATTCATGAATTGTTGACGAACGCTAACGCGACTAACGCAACAATAACCCACTTGTAGTATCAGTTGCACGTCGAACCATTTAAATCAATATATCCCCGCACTCGTCCGCGATACTCTATTTTTACTTTCAAATCGAGTTTATTAGAAAATCGCGTTTCGTTTTGCGATAGACGATTTTTGCTGCGAGCGTGCGTCACGTAGTTTCCATTTCTACAGAAGATGAGACGAACCATTTCGCTCGGACGGATTTCTCCCTCTTGCGAGACGTTCAAACATCACGACATGTTCCAAGTCACTCGAGAGCGTTTCCGGATTACTTCGTAGCAACAATCAACAATTTCGGGATCGACTAGTTGGCATGTCTCCTCCGGACTCTCCCGCGGAGCTGAAAACCGCGAATTTCCGCGATTCTCCGAAGCCACCCCGACATTTCTTCGCTGCGTCGGAGAGTGCACTCTGCGGTATCCCGTTATGTATCCTGCGGCCGTAATGCCGCGAGTAGCTATCGCACATATCGCGGTAAATGGTGCGAGAATGAGACAAAGAGAGAGAGAGAGAGAGAGAGAGAGAGAGAGAGAGAGAGAGAGAGAGAGAGAGAGCGTGCATGTGATGCATGACGTGAGAAGAGAATACTCGGGCGCGACTCAAGTGGAAACAGGAGCGCGAAAGAGTTCCTGTAGGATTACATCTGCAGCGTTCCACTTAAGGATCGATCGTGTCCCGGCATTAGCTTACCGGTGTCCGGCATCAGGGATAACCCCCGTGACGTCCCTAGGAGCGGACTTATCGGCTTACCGCGTCGAAGACACCGACTAAAGATGCCTTCTACGGTTGGCGCGAGCTACGTGGAGCAAATTCCAATGTCGCTCATACGAAGCATCTTTGTCCATTTCTCGAATAAACGATGCAGCTTGAGGCATCGGAGCAGACATAGTTTCAGACGTTTTCCGCTTCGCGGATGATTCGACGCGTCTCGACTTGTTGAAGTTCGCTTCGCGTGGCGATCGGTATCGATATCGGGAGCGAGCCTTTCCCTTCTCTTTTGAGACCGGTTTCACGAAACGTGGAAATTCGGTGACAGCTCGAGATTTCAGGGGAGGCTCCCCGCTTCCTCGTTCGACATTCGATTCCCGCTCGTCGACGGGCATTTAGAGGTGATTTACAGGAATTCATCACGGACCGCCGCGGCTGTCTAGATCTATTATTGGCTGCCGGGGTAAGTTAGCGGCGGCGTAACTCGGAGGGTGGTCGGCCGAAGGGTGCAAGCGCTGTACGCGCCGACTGGTCCGGGGATAACGCGGCGGACGTATTAGATAATTGCGGCGGAGAGGGTGGGTTGCGAGTTTCGCCGGAAAGGGGAGCGGATCGGGGTTGCGGGTGGTGCGAGGATGTGATTTATATCGCCGGCACGTGACGCCGGTTGGAAATTACCTTACCGCGAATCGTCGCGCCTTCGCGATGCTCGCCGCGCGACTTTACGCGCGTTTATTCCTTTACGAGAGCGTGTCTTTACTTTCGGCGCACGGTACATTTCGTTTCGCGAGACTTTGTCCGAGGAACAACCGCTCTAAAGCGCGCAACGATACGTATTTCTCCCTCGAAGCCCTTCGGATCTTGGCAACGAGCATTCCGCGCAATAACGGCGTTATCCGTTTATTCCAGCCGCTGTCGATTATCTAGCGTTTTTCACGATCGTGCGCGTTATCGCGTTTCGATCGATATCTTGCTCGAAGGCGATGCGAGAAAAGAGAATATTTCCTTTCCCAGCGAAATGACGCACTATTATGACCGTAGGGAAATATTGTGCAATCGTCTTGAATGAAACTGCTACTCGAAGGACGTGGCAATTTTCTATCATCGATAAAGTGAAAGGTGTCGATTAACCGGTCGTTTCTCCTTCCCGGATTTATTATATCGCCGTGGAATAATCGTCGCGAAATCTTCTAAGTGGCTATGACGTTGATGCATATTCCGCGTGCTCCCGCTTCCTGAAATTCTTTCATTTATCTGCGTTTCATACTTTGCGTTCCAAAAATTCATCGCCAATATGCGCACGTTACAACGCAAATTTCGATAACGTTCGGTAACGTTACGTTTTAAGCCGTCTGACACAAGCTTGTTGCCAGTTTGGACACATGTCCGCTTGCGAAATATTGCGTAATGTCGCGGCCCCGCTGCTAATTATTTCTCCAAGCAGCCATCTCAACGTTCGATCGATTTAATAAACTTTTAACCAATTAATCGAAACTCATTAATAAATTTGAGCCTCTCTACGACTATGTTATTTTCGCATAACAGTCGCGAGAGCATATCGCGTAGCGATATATATCCAACGTCTCATTAATTATCCAGCGCGTATCGTCACGCAGCTATCTGTCACGAATGAAGTTTCTTTCTCCAACCTATCGAGTCTCTTTCTCTCTCTCTCTCTCTCTCCTCCGGAGGGCGGAATACCCGCTCACACGTAACCCCAAGAGGCGTGTGCGGTCTACGTACCTAATTACCTAATGACGTTAGTTAGAGTCGAATGACCGAGGATTCGCCTTTATCCACGCCGTAGGGGTAGTTCCGCCCGCTCCCCACCCTCTCCTCCGCTCGATCTCTCTTCTTGCTCCGCGCGCGCGTCAGCTCTTGCAGCATCCCCGCATTCGATCTTTGTACTCGCGTGTACTCGTTCACGTGCGGACTTGCGCGACATGAAACGAGCTGGCTGGAGAACATGAAGCTGGCATTCAGTGCTCTTGTTCCGCTCACGTCCAATTGAGATCAGATCGGCGCAGGGTGAGGCGAAGTTTTGTTGCAATTGGACCCTCTACGCGTTGCGGATGATTGTACTTTCTCCGAGCTCGCGCGTGAATTTGTCCACGTCGCCGGTCAGCTGCTCTCGCTCCGCTCGTTGCACTATGGATCTGTATCACGATCTGTATTACGTCATCAATTTTACGTCATCACGTAATCACGCAGGTTCGTTCGAACCGGCAGTCTTCCCGAATGAACGAATCGCCGGCGCGGCGGCAAGCAAAGCGTTCAATTGCCGCCGTTCAGATGATAATCAACCGCGTTCCAATTTAACGCCGCTAAACGGCGAGCGGCGGGGGACGGGTTAGATTGAAAGTCGCGATATCGGGGGTAATTCCAAGGTGTGCGCGCGGGGCCGTAATTCCGCGCTAACGAGCGCTCGTGTCGCATTTTAAGCGCGCGATCGATGTTTTTCCCGCGATCGATCGCGATCCAGCGGTTCATCGTGCCGTAACCGTCGAGACTTGGGGATTACATCGTGTCGCGTGTTACTTGCCGGGGAAGGACGTCTCGGACGTTCATCGGAATGAGCGGACGTTCGTCTGAATCCCGCATTCTCGTGCTCTCTGCTTCGATCACCGTAGGCAATATCGGACACGGCCAGCTCGAGATAAAAAAGAATGCCGCGTGATCGATATCGGCGCGTTTGCACGCTCAAAGTCGCCCGCGACTCTCACGAAGGCGTAATGACGAGGGTGAGTTCGCCGAGTCGGCGGGGGTGGGGGTGGCGCATCGCAGCAGCGCGGGAGACAGTGACAGAAACCGGGAGGGAGGGGGGAGGGAGGGCAGCGACGGCGGCGGGGGCCTGCGGTTTGTCGGTACGTTACTGCGGTACGCGGTGCGGTACCGAGCCGTCAAGTTCATATTGCCGGTTTCCTGTCATTAACGCGCCGCATCGGGCGCCAGCAGCCTCCGCTCCGCTCCGCCCCCCCCCCCTCCGGATCTCTCGTCCCGAGTGTTCTCGAAATACACGCCATCCGTGGCAGCGCACATCGCCGGCCCGTAACCTAACGTAGTTACCCGCTGACTCTGACGCGCGCAGTCTCGCCTGTTGGCGCGGGACGCGTTTTCGTTTTCACGGTTACGCGCCGACGTCCGCTGACGTAAGTCGCGCGCGCCCCTCCCCTCGGGGAGGGAATTTTCGCGGGACGTGATACGGGGGATCAGGCTTTGCGGGGGATAGACGAAGAGAGAGAGAGAGAGAGAGAGAGAGAGAGAGAGAGAGGGGGGGATTGTTTGGCTGTTTTTGTGGAATATTGCGGGACGCAACGGGGGATCGCGCGCGCGATCTCCCCTTGTTCCGGGATGCTTTGAACGCGGTTGGCGTGCGGCCTCGGATGTTGCCCGCGAACATGTCTGAATGGATGAAATAGTTGACGATAAATTGCGGAAGAATGCGAGAGAAATAACTCCGTACGACGGAACGGGTTATCGCTGCCAATTTAGCGCGAATTCCGCGCGAAAATTTCATTCATCCATGTGTCGTTTGCAACATGCGTTATATCGAGCGAAACGGCCGGGACTTACAACGTTTGCCGGATATGCCGGATATGCCGCGGTACACCGATACGGCCGCTCTGCAGGTCGTCGATTTTTCGCGCGCGGGGAGGGGGAGGGAAAGGAAAAAAGGAAGGGAACCGTCGAGATAGCAAGCGTTGGCGCGTTCTCTGTTGTACGCGCGAGCTGTCACGTTGACCTTAAATCAAATTCGCCCGCTGAAAAACGGGACGTGGATAGGGACTCGATGACGCGCGCCGTGAATTATCTCTGATCCGAGCTGCGGGGATGGGGGGGATGGGGAGGGGGGAGAGGAAAGAGGGCGGCGTAAGGGCGCGTAAAGATTGGGCGGAGGAAATCGCGCGAGTATATCGCCGAGTTATCGAGCGGAATGAAGATGAGATTCTTTGCCGAAATCGCGAGGGATCGCGCTCGCGATTGCCCGAAAAAGAGAGACAGAGAGAGAGAGAGAGAGAGAGGGAGAGAGAGAGAGAGAGAGAGAGAAAGGGGGGAGCTCGCTCGCTTATCGGGCACTCATCGCACACGTATACCGCGCTCTAACATTTCATTTACTGATAGGGGACGTCAGGTCAGAGTGCAATCGGCGAGGTGGGGGAAAACAGGTGGCCCGTTTGAAAGCTCGATAGCTGGAACTTGTCACCTTGTCGACGTGACGACGGCCTCTGAATTCGTAATCGCGCTCCCTCTGTCGCGCCGGCCCTCCCCCCTCTCCCCCATCCGGTTCTCTCTCTCTCTCTCTCTCTCTCTCTCTCTCTCTCTCTCTCTCTTCCTCTTCCGGTCTGCGCCGATCTCGCGCTGTTAATCGCCAGAATCTTCGGATTAGCACGCAGCTGGAGTGCTGCCGATCGAAGCGCGGAATTCCGGGAAGCCGGCTTCGTGGGGACCCGCATTGGAAATGCTGCAGAGTTTGACGTTTCTGCCTGACGTTCGCGTCGCGTCACGACGATTTAATCGCGTTGGTTCTCCAACTGACAAACGAGCTTTCTTCAGCGTTTCCAAGCTTTCGTCTCCGATTCGAGATGAGGGAATGTTTCGGTTTAGTCAACTCGCGGGCAGATCCCTTGCTTCCATTCTCGATAATCAGTCTCCACATCGATGCAATCGAGGATTCGATGGTCCTTTTCCGCTTTGCGCGCAGCGTCTTCAGCTTTCACACGAACACGTGCACGACGTAACGACAAAACATCTGTCGTCTTCCTTGGATACTCCATTACGCCGCTTGCTACAAAGAAAAGTTTGGCTAAATTCCGGAAGCCGCACGTCTGTGGCAGCATCGCGGAGGGAAAAGATGCGTCATCCTTGTCACAGGCTTCGTCTCCTCTTTTGTCTCTACGCCGTTTTTCCGTTTCCCGTTCTGCGTGCGTACACGTGTGTCTTTCTCTCCTTTCTTCGTCCGCAAGTCCCGCGTCCACGCATCGTCTCATTCTCTCCCGTTCCGCGCGTCCCGCTGGAATTACGGTACAATCAGTCAGATGTTAATGTTATAATCGTAATGATCGTGCATGTTGGAGCCGACGCCTCCCTGCGAGGAATTCCCGTTGAGAAAAACGCTGGTTCAATGTCCCCCAACGCGACAGTCGCGAGAGTCGCGTAATTACAGCGCATCTTTCGCGTAACTGCACGTCGAGCCGGTATCCTCTAAGAGGATTACATTTGTCGGAGCTCGGCGGCAGCAAGTTGGGCCGGACGTTGCACGGAACGATCCTCGCGGGCATTTTCCGGTGACTCGCATGCGGTGCGGCCATTTCGGCCATTCGCTCGCCATGACGAATCACTATTGTGCGCGCTTCAAGCCGTCACGCTCACGCCGAACTGCCATATCCGAGGAACGAGAGAGAAGGAGAAAGCGAGAGAGAGCTTTATTGCGAGGCTCGCTCCTTTGTAGTCGATCGCGTTCCTCGGGCATCTCCATTTCCCGTGTGTCACCGCGATTTTTTTCCGCCGCGCCGAAAAATGCGTGCACTCGAATAATAACAGCTCCGCTAGCGCCAACATTTATCCCGCGCAAGAGTAATGGCAAGGCCCTTCCTCCGAGATTCAACTTTGTTCTTCGTGTTCTTCCCTCGCGGGCCGACTTCTCGAGGCGTAATTCTCGAGGCGCGAGAATTACGGGGCGATTAATCTTCCCGATCCGATTGCTCTCTGGGAAATGATCGCCTCTTGGTCGCGACGACACCGCATCGCGGCGTTTTTCCAGCCATCGTGGCGGCGTACACGCGCGAGATAATGCGTGCGCGATAATTCCCATGCAAGCGCCTGATGGTCCACGGGTGGAGAGGAGGAGGCTGCGCGGTGTACGACGAGAGGCTTGAATCCATGTTTACATCTGACGTTGTACGTGCACCGGGCTGAATATTACTTTCGTTGGCGAGATACGCCAACAACAGCGAAGCCATTTTCCGCGAGGTGGATGTAGAACCCGCGCGGTTTTCGTTTCCTATCGCCTGCCGGTGCGAGAAGATGTTATTTTCGTCCCGGCAGGATCACGCCATCTCGAAAGGCGGCCAATTGCGAGAGGAGGGAGAGGCACGAATAAATTGGGGGAGAGGAGCGAGCTCTTTGTTGCTTCATGAAGGGTCGGCGAGTTGCGCAAGAGAGCGCTTTTCGAGCGGGCCGTATAAAATTACGATCCGCGAGATCCGTTTTAACGGCGGAGGCGGCACCCTCCGGATTAAGTCTTCTTTATCTAAAATAATATTCGAGAGATCTCGCGGCGCGTGACGCGCGGAGAGTCGCGCTGACACGATCGGATGAGGACACGGTCCACCCTTTTTTCCCCTTAACCCCGTTATCGCGACAAGCCGGTATTACGTATAAGCCTTTTATTGGACGCGCGAAAATTTAACCCGGTGCAAACGAACATGCGGAACGGACACGTGGATCAAAGGGCGCATCTCCTTCTCGCCGCTCGTTTCTCCTATCCGAATTTATGCCCCCATCCGATTTTACGCTCGCATCGGCCCGGCAGAGGGGAGAGTTGTCTCAGCCCTCTCGTGTCGCGGCGGAAGCTATTTCTGGAGATTCTTGGGAGGATTATTGCGGCGCCGCGAGAGCGGCGAGAGCGGCAAAGTGGTCTCCTAAGTCTACTTAATGCTCGAGTTGCCGGCGAATCGTTTAATTATTTCGCGCCATGATGCCCGAATGCGCGCCCGCCAGTGTTTTTCGCGCGCGGAATACGCGCGCGTTGAAGTCGCGCAAAATTATTACCGGCGAGTCTCCGGCGCTGTTTTAATAATGATTCCGGCGATCGCGCGCGGCCGCCCTCGTAACCTTGCGCGCATGCGCGTCAATATCTCGAGTTTCGCAGTAAACTGCGAATTTATCGGTTCGCCCGTCGTATTCCTCCGTTTTATCATTTCGGTTCTCTCCTCTCTCATCCGGCGCCTGAATTCGGCTCGTTTCGACTCTAATAAAAGCTGCGACTGCAATTGCCCGAGTCTTCTTGACCTACCCCGGGAGAGAGAGAGAGAGAGAGAGAGGGGGGTGGGGGGTTCTTGCCGCTGCTTGCCGCCGACAAAGCTGCCGGTGCATCCGACTGATTCTTGAGGGTCGATTAACGCATCGCTCCGCTCGAGACTCGCTCGCCGCAGAGGGTCGCACACTTGCCGCCTTCTCTGAAACTCTCCCTTACAATGGCTGAGTTCTACCCTCGATTACCGGGCGATCTCCACGACGACGGAGGATAGCGTCCGTCCGGCTTCGCAACGCCTGTCTCGCTCTCGCTTCCTTTCCCTGCTTTTCCGCTCGCAACGAGGTTTCCTGCGGCTCCGCTTCGATCCTATCGCGCGTCATCCTATCCGTGAATATCCGCAGAAGGAATATGTAAATAAGCCGACTGAGATATTCATGCCGCCCCTGTTGTATCCCGCATCCACCGCGCCCCCGATCCTCCTCGACATCCGCCTCGCGGATAAATATGTTGTTGCGCGCGAAACGAGCTCGCTTACGGAATTCTCTCTTCGCTCGCCAATTCCCTCGCGATCTTGGCACAACCGCTATCGATAACGAAACTTTCGTCGCTCTCGACGAATCGTAATTTCTCACGCCTAACCTTCGACCGATCGAGACCGCCGGGGTTAAACCTGCGCGGACACTCCAGCCGGCGATTAAATCGCAGACGCGATCGACGCGTATATAATTCACGCTCGGGCTCGCGAGCGGATGAATATCCCGACCCCGTCGACGTTCCCGAAAGCTCATCCCTTATTATTTCTCAAGGTACAAGCGTCGTCGCGCGGTCGTTAGCCGGCGTCTACCCGCGCTCGTGTTCTCGTCTCCGCGCAAGACAGCCGCACGGCGGAAAAATCCCTTCGATCTCGCCGAGAGGCGATTTCAGATGGCGGTTTGCCATCCTCCCTCGTGGGCCGCCGCCCCCCCTGCCCCCTGCCCCCTGCCATCCTGCCCCCCCCCCCTCGCCCCCGCTCCTCCGTGTTCCCGGCGTCTCGTAGGTTTTACTCGTCATGAAATCGGGCGGCCAAATAAAGCAAACTGTCGTACCTTTCTCGCCGGGTGACGCCGACGACGCGAAAACGAGGGCGTCGCGACGCCGCTAAGGGCTTTCGCGTGTTTCTCGGCTGTCACATTACCGTGACAGTCCACGAGAACGCGTTGTTGCTACAGATGTCAGAGCTCGCGGGTATCCTCTGCTCGAGGCAGCAGCCGTTCATCCACGTCCGAGTTCCCGCGATCGTTACCATCGAACGAAAGATATACCTTGTCTAATGACAGGTGTCAAGTGGCGCCGACGATCGACGATGCATCTCGCAGCGATGCTCGCAGAATGGCAGAGAGAGAGAGAGAGAGAGAGAGAGAGAGAGAGAGAGAGAGAGAGAGAGAGAGAGAGAGAGAGAGAGAGAGGGGGGGGCGGGCTGGGGGGTATACGAAGAGAGAGAGAGAGAGAGAGAGAGAGAGAGAGAGAGAGGGGGGGATTGTTTGGCTGTTTTTGTGGAATATTGCGGGACGCAACGGGGGATCGCGCGCGCGATCTCCCCTTGTTCCGGGATGCTTTGAACGCGGTTGGCGTGCGGCCTCGGATGTTGCCCGCGAACATGTCTGAATGGATGAAATAGTTGACGATAAATTGCGGAAGAATGCGAGAGAAATAACTCCGTACGACGGAACGGGTTATCGCTGCCAATTTAGCGCGAATTCCGCGCGAAAATTTCATTCATCCATGTGTCGTTTGCAACATGCGTTATATCGAGCGAAACGGCCGGGACTTACAACGTTTGCCGGATATGCCGGATATGCCGCGGTACACCGATACGGCCGCTCTGCAGGTCGTCGATTTTTCGCGCGCGGGGAGGGGGAGGGAAAGGAAAAAAGGAAGGGAACCGTCGAGATAGCAAGCGTTGGCGCGTTCTCTGTTGTACGCGCGAGCTGTCACGTTGACCTTAAATCAAATTCGCCCGCTGAAAAACGGGACGTGGATAGGGACTCGATGACGCGCGCCGTGAATTATCTCTGATCCGAGCTGCGGGGATGGGGGGGATGGGGAGGGGGGAGAGGAAAGAGGGCGGCGTAAGGGCGCGTAAAGATTGGGCGGAGGAAATCGCGCGAGTATATCGCCGAGTTATCGAGCGGAATGAAGATGAGATTCTTTGCCGAAATCGCGAGGGATCGCGCTCGCGATTGCCCGAAAAAGAGAGACAGAGAGAGAGAGAGAGAGAGAGGGAGAGAGAGAGAGAGAGAGAGAGAAAGGGGGGAGCTCGCTCGCTTATCGGGCACTCATCGCACACGTATACCGCGCTCTAACATTTCATTTACTGATAGGGGACGTCAGGTCAGAGTGCAATCGGCGAGGTGGGGGAAAACAGGTGGCCCGTTTGAAAGCTCGATAGCTGGAACTTGTCACCTTGTCGACGTGACGACGGCCTCTGAATTCGTAATCGCGCTCCCTCTGTCGCGCCGGCCCTCCCCCCTCTCCCCCATCCGGTTCTCTCTCTCTCTCTCTCTCTCTCTCTCTCTCTCTCTCTCTNGAGAGAGAGAGAGAGAGAGAGAGAGAGAGAGAGAGAGATCTCATCCTGGTTCCGGGAAAGATTAAATTCCGCGCAATGTGCCCGATCCTCGCCGCGTATCCTTCCGGTTCAAAGGTCGCGAGCTCGTCGGGAAACGCTTCGGTGACCGCTGGGATCTTAATTGCGAGCCCGCGGCGAACGTAAGGCGGACGCGAGCGTGCATCATTTGGGATTACTCGGACGCTTAGTGAGAGAGAGAGAGAGAGAGAGCTTTTTACTAGCTCGCGATGTTCCGCGAGCGCGCGTTTCTGTGGAGGAGCATCCTTTGGAAGGACACCGTGTGTATATCCGGTCGTGGGCATGATTACGAACTCGCCGGTCAACCGACATTGCGCACCGCTTGGGAAGCTCGATGGACATGCAGTAGGTTAGCGTACACTGACGTACAACGCGTAATAACGTAATAATGCGTCCCGAACCCTCGTGTAGGCTTACAAAGTTCAGATATTGGTTGCGCCGTGTTGGGAGCCGGCGCTGCCGCTCCGTTTAATCCTTTTCGTCGTGACCACTCCGCGATATTGGTATCGTTTCGACCCGCTGCAAACATTCTCGAGACGAGAACGCGATGCTCGTTGAAAATGTGGGACGACCTCGCTCTGTCGTGCGTGCCGACGATCCTTCGATGAAGCTCCATCGCGCTGAGCGATCGATAAATTGCGTCCGTCAGACGTGACAATGATTTTCTATCGCGCTTTCGTTGCTGCCTCACGCGACGAGTTATTGCTACGTACTCGCTCGTATTTCAAAGCACACACCCGCCGCTTCTCGCGCGAGCTATCTCGGCTGCAGTTTATGGCAGCCGCGTCTCGCTTTGAAAGTAAAATTCGGGAGGTCGGAGTCGTGAGTCCTTTATGGCGTATATTGCGCCAGTCGAGGAACGTACGCTCGTCGCGATCCCTCTCCGTGCTCTTTCGATCTTGCGCGACTGATTTATCGTTACGTCGGGAAATCAGAAAAGGATCACTCGCGCCGAGTGCACTCTCGTTCGATTCCAAAACACTTGGAAAGGAGAGACACGCGTGGAACTCTCCTCGATTTGGAATAATCTCTCTCGTCGCTTCTCGCGCTTCTATCGCATCTTGTCATCTTCTCGCGGGCACTCTTCATCGTACAACGTTTCAGATTGCTGGCTCGCTGCGGAAAATGTGAAAACTCGTTCCGAGTCCACCTGCTCGCGTCTCTTGTATATCCCTGTTCTTTCCCTGCCGCAGGCTTTCCGTTAAATATTGTAATGCGTCTCGAAGCGTTATTACGAGGTCGATTTGATGCTTTGCTCCGCTCGTATACCATTTCGAGGAAAATGCGAGCCCCCATTATGATCGCGACAATCTCCAAAGAGCCGGTGAAAAACGCTCTTTGTCCCATCGCCGTTATTCTTTACAAAAGAATAAACAGGTGGAGGTCAGAATCCTCGGCAGAGGCTATTGCTAGCCGATCTTCGATCTTCTCTTCAGAAGTCATTTGCCCTGAGCGATACACCGTGGCGGAAATATTTTCTTTCTTTTCTCAGCGGGAACTTTCAGGAAGAAAGAAAGCATAACAGCGGACGATAGCTCCGTCGTTGATAAAGAATTAGTTGAGCGAATTTATGAGCTTGGCCGCCGAGTTCTTTGTCAAGTTGCTCGATGCGTCTGAAAGCTAGGAGACTTTCTCTAATTAACTTGTACTTTACGTCCGCCTAATGTAATTCTCGCTTTACACAAGGGATGCATGTAATGTTGTCAACGCGCCTTCGATGATTCGCGCAGCAAAATGTTTGTATACTTATTTATCGCCGGTTCGAGAGAGTGCGTTCAGTAAAGATGAGAGTCATCAGAAAACAAAACAACTTTCTTTAATCGTCAAACATAACTTAACACTTACAATATCTCTGTTATTTGTTTATCTCTGTTTTATATCCAAATAGCAAATGTGCGACCGTTGCTTCTGGCTTCTCGCAAGACGCATTGAAAACGCTGTTTTTCGCCGCTTTCGGGAACTCTACCGGGCGATAGCGATCCTTTTTTGTTTCGGCAAGGGTTGCGACCCAATCCCTTGTGACTCATATTCGATATATGCTCCTTTACATCGAGAACATTCCAAACCGAAGACATGTAAAAAATACGCATGTAAAAATCCTTAACAAATGTTTAACATATCTTTTTTCCTTTTTTTCCCGCTCGAGCGGAAGGGGGGCGAGAGGTCTCGGTCGAGAAATTCGGGCGGCGGCCTTTCCGCGAGTCGGGAAGATTTTAAACCCCGCGGTGAAACTTTTTCGTTTAAAATCTGCCTCCCCATATGCGCACTACGCGTGGGATATCCTTCTCCGCGAAACTTTTCATTCTCTTCGAGATGCTTTCATTCTCTCCCCGCAGCGCGACTCGAAATCGACTGTTCTCGATATCCTCCCTCGCGAGCCTCCCTTATTTTTTAACCCCGAGCCCCGACAATTCCCCGGCAGCTTCCCCTCTCCCTTGAAGAGAAGGCCGGGGAAGTCTCTGAGTCTTTTCTTTCTAGCTTAGCTCGTGGAATTGCTTCCGTCATGTCGCGGAAACCTTGGACGAGGCGGAGAGAGTTTACGCGCGTGCAAATTCCGCGGGGTGTTTAGTATTTTTCCGCACGTTTTGCCGCAAAGTTTCCGCACGTTTTGCCTGTCCTGTTTCTCTCTCTTTTTCGGTAATCTCCCGATTTTGCAGTGACAACGTTACGTAGCCGACGATGCGCGTGCACAACGTGTAGCCAACAGCGCTGCGAGCATGAGTGCGCCGCGTAATCTGTCATTAACCTAATTTAGCGCCGTGCTAGGAATAGTATTCCATCCATTACGTTATTGCGTTTTCATCAAAATGGCAATCCGATAATGCGTGCTAAGACGGGACGTTAATAGCCGTTTCGGCAAAACGAGAATCGGGGACAAGTCGGCGAGGAACTCGATTCCCGCGCCCGCAAATCTCGAAGCGGCGCAACTCCCGTTTATCGGGGGTCACCGGGGGGTCGCGACGAGGCGTGCAATTTTCACTCAGCCCGATCCAGCTGTGACTCTCTTCCGTTTTACGCGCTCGCGGCGTCGTGAAAAATGGAGTCGCGAGGCAACTGTGAAACGGCCGTGCAACAGATCCCTATCGCCGGAAGTGGCCGGTCGAGGCTGGAAGCCAGGAGCGTTGACCGCGCTGTATCGCGCGCAATGCGCCGTAGGTCGATCTTGTCGCGCGCCGTTTGAAATTGCGCGCCTTCGATACGCGGCACGCGATCCTCGATCTTCATCGAGGCACGAAACGGCGCTACGTTTCGTACAGAGCCCGAAGCCGGGAAATGCATTTTCTCGCGGATCGTGCGACCGGATCTCGGGACCGAGCCGGGACCGGAAACGACGAAGGTTTCTCGCAAGAGCTTCCGCACTCTGTCGCGCTCAAGACAAATGACCGAGGTGTACCTTGACCTCAACCTTGAAGCCTCGAAGGAATGTGCACAGGAGTGCTTCGCCGCACCGTTTTCGCTTAATGCGCTACGCGTCGCGCGGTCACGTGCGCTTGCTCGTTGCACTTTCCTCGCCTTCCTTTTCTCTTTCTCTCTCTCTCCGTATTCTCGAGCGTCGAGAGAGCTGTGCATTCTGCGTCGTGCTATTCACAGACCTCGCGCTTCCGGTCGACGTCGACGGAGAGCTTTGCTAGCAGACTCGGTCATCAACGTGAAAACGCGCTCTAACGAGTGCCAACGTTCGAACGAACATGACGAGTACACCCTCGCATCCCTCGCAAGCACCGCACAGCTACGGTGAATTTCTCTCTGCTACACGAGAGCTTATCTGAAATTGCTGCGGCTGTTGGAGACATCTTCATTGAGCGGAACCTCAAAGTATGATCATAAAACTTTGTGCTTTTGATAAACGGATGAACTTTGGTATTCGCCGAATTCATCCGATTAATCCCTTTGCTCGATATTTTCCACCAGTCGAAACGTGATACTGATTTCTTTCGACGTCTTTGGCATCTTTGTCATTTAACTGGATATTATCTTCATTGAGATAGAATCCGAGCTATTGGAATCTCTCCGAAACGCGGACCAACGAGGAATTGAATTATGAAACGCTTTGTGTAAAATTTACACAGACCGAAGACGCGCGGAAGTACACGCATACCCTGATACGATTTATAAAAATTACACCGACCTGGAACCTATCGTGGCTCGTAAAAAACGAAGGCTGCGACACTTCCGCCGCGCGCAATTGCGCGGTTAACGTCTCCTTGGAAAGATCTCCTTGGCAATACGAGATAGTCGCGCGTTTAATCAAGACGCGGAGTCGCTCGGATTGCGGGGGGGGGGGAGAGAGAGAGAGAGAGAGAGAGAGAGAGAGAGAGAGAGAGAGAGAGAGAGAGAGAGAGAGAGAGAGAGAGAGAGAGAGAGGAATGCCTCGGGACAGAACGGTTGGCCGTGGCTCGTCTCGCCACTTTGTTTCTTCGGCGCGGGAATACACGGCGAGGCAGCAACGTGGCAGAGGAGAAACCGTCTGTCCTTGTCCTTGCGTCACGTTAACACGATATTCTTTGGCCAAGCGATCGCGCGACTGTTCCGTGGTTTCACTTGGCGCGGATGACGCAATCCGAGGAAAAGCACGAGAAAGCGTGCTTGAAGAGAACACAAAGATTGCCACGCTTCGTGTGTCATCGGCGGGTCTGGAATGAGCTCGCTCTCGGAGCGTTTCAGCTTCGATAAATTACAGATCGTGCGCGTTCATTAAAAAAAAAAAAAAAAAAAAAAAAAAAAAAAAAAAAAAAAAAAGGGGGGTCATTAAAAAAAAAAAAAAAAAAAAAAAAAAAAAAAAAAAAAAAAAAAAAAAAAAAAAAAAAAGGAATGGGGGAGGGAAAAAAGAAAGAAAAATAATAAATGAAAATTCGTGCCGGATGATGAAAAGCCACTGTATCTCTCTCATTCTCTCTTTCTCTCTGTATGTACCATCGCGTACACGTTCAAAGAAACGGCAAAAAATCACACTTGAAATAATTCGTTCGAAATTGATAGAAACGTTTTATATGCCATCTTCCTTTGAGTCCATCGGCAAATGGACGGGCGCTTTGCGTAAAATTCATTTCGAAATCGATTTTATTCACCTTCCCCTCCGACGAATAAATAACCGTGGCGCGACGACGCGCAGCTACGCTATCCGGGACTGCGTCGCGACAACAATCTAGTTGACTGATAATCCACGCGTAATTTAATGCCATTTCCCGGGCCGAGTCGCCGGTAATTAGATCTCGGATGAGGCTGAGCCGTCAGTGGCAGCAAACTCGCTGCGAAGAGCCGGTGCGTGCGAAGTAGTAAAACAATTTCATAGCAATTCGAAGTTACCAAATGGACGGTGCCCGTGATTTCCCATCTCTCCGTATCTCTCTGAATTCAACAGGTTGCAGCTAGTGGCTGGAGGAGCGCCTCCTCCTCCTCGTTCTTCTTTTACTCGCCCTTGCCTTCATTCCTTCCTTCCTTCCTTCCTTCCTTCCTTCCTTCCTTCCTTCCTTCCTTCCTTCCTTCCTTCCTTCCTTCCTGCCCGCCCGGTTAACTTCCTCCGTTCCCTTTTCTCGTTTCAATTAAGCGGCCGGCGACCTACTCCTCCACGATTTCTTTCAGCCGCGAGCGACACGCTCCGATCGCACGTTAATTGCAATCGCGAGCCACTTTGCGTCCCGCGTCGAGTACGCGCGTGCATGCTCGTCCGCTCGCGGAATAACGCGAGCAAGCAGAGCGCAGCGCTCCTGATGGATGCGCCTTGTACGGATCCGGATTATTGCAAATTCATGAGGAGGAGCGACTGGCTCTCCCTGTGATTTCCTCGTCGGGAACGACTCGAACGATAGCTATCGCCGAGCGTAACGACTCGCGCTTGAGGAACCGGCCGCAGATGGAACTAGGATCCCGCTCGCACTTTCTGCAGCGAACCTGAGAACGTGCTCGTTATCCTCGCACTCACCGCGTCTCTCTCTCTCTCTCTCTCTCTCTCTCTCTCTCTCTCTCTCTCTCGCAGCGTCTAATGCGATTACCGAGAAGATCCATCGCGCGCGATTATCGGCGAGAGAGGGTTGAGACGTATCCTCATGCTCGAGAAGACATTGTTATGTAGCCATGCCTGTTGGTTTGTCTGTTGCAGGTAAGAATTCCAGACCTTTCGAATTTTCGTCCGTTCCCCACAGCACCGTTCCCGGTGGTAAGTCTAACTCGTATTCACGCTCGCTATGTAATTCTCGATGTGCAAAACAACACAGTGTAGATGTGACGTTTCTCATGCATACACGCTTACGCATACACTCGCTTACACGCAGATATGTTTGTACGTGGAATGATAACCGGTAGTCGATTCAGTTTGGGATTACCGTAAAGCGAAAAATGTATCGATTAATGATCGTTAATGGGCGGTTATCGCTGTGCGCGGCCGGCGAGTCCGTAAAGTGATTTCCGGCGCGAGCCGAGAGCGTTATCGAGCTATGCAAATGTTCTCGCGCTTCCACTTCTCCGCCGCGAGGCCGAAACGAATGTCGCGCCATTATGTGCTCCTACGTGACCGTTTTATCGCCGCGTTACGACATTTCTTTTATCCCGTCCTCACGCACGCGAGTAACGCGCCGCTTGTCGGAGAAACAATCGAACGCGAATAAGCGCCGCTTCCGCGCTCGTAAAATCGCTCGCGCGAGCCTGCGAGACCGCGATATCTTAAGCGCTCCCTTTCCTTTCCTCTCGTCCGACATTCCTTTCGCGCGACGAACGAATATTCCAGCTCGGGGCTTTCGCAGGTTCGGGGAGCCGGCGCGTTAATTTCCCGCTCATGGCCGAGATTTGTCTCGCACGTCCCGCGAAGAAACGAGCCAAGGTGCGCGCCGGGTTAAGGAGAACCGGTGGACCGTAGACGGGAACGCGAGCTGATGGATAATTGCTCACGGGCCGCGGCAACGAATCGGCGGCCGTCGTTGCAATTTAAACGGATTTATGGTACTCTCGGTACCTTTAACTCAGAGCCGCTCCCTTGGGCACCGAATTTTCGTAGCCGCTCGCGCGTACGTGTTTCCTCCGTGTGAGACGCTCACACCAACTTTTCTGTCATGGTCGATCGTGTTGCTTCACGCTTTGATGGAGCGCGAGGGGCCTCGCTGAGAGGATCCTGAAGGCACGGGGAGGCAGGGGAAGGAGAATCGGAGAAATTTCGGGCCGTTCATCACGATCCCTCCCCCCTACCCTCCTCTCCTCCCGACGTTCCACCATTTTCGATATTTATAGGCAGATGGGCAGATCGCTGCGCGAATTCCAACTCCATACGGACGAGTCGCGCGAAGTGTTTTATCGATCGCAAAGTCCTCCCGGAAGAGCGATATCGTAAGAAGCGTGACGATCGGATACGCTTTCTTTCTTTAACTCTCCTCGCACTTTGACATCGCGCGAAAGTGTCTGGAGCAGATTACGCGTG
>JAHMML010000008.1:1561047-1578134 GCA_020341155.1 Eciton burchellii | reverse complement strand
AGGAGAGGGTGATAAAGATGGGAAGAGGAGGTAAGAGTGATAAAGATGGAAAGAGGAGTCCCTCCCCCTCCACCCTCTCCCGCAAATTAACTGACTATTGCACGATGGATGATACTGGATAATGTGGAGGCTTGCTTGACGGAGCAGTAGCTTACGTCTGATTTTCCGTCAAATTGCTGGTAGATTCTCCTCTCCGGCGTCGCTTTCTCATCGAGTCATATTTGAGCATCRTKCGATTTCGTYTCGCTCGCTCCTGARTGATACCGATCATTGCAAGTGCATTTTCGAAAGAAGAGAAAAGGAAAGAAAAGACGCCGCGCGTCAGCAGCCTATCAGCGTTTGCATGCTCGGCAAGTTGCACTTTAACGATGTTAAATCCGAGCTGAAATCGGAGAACTATTAGAAGCGTCAACTGCATCGAGAGAGAAGAAAGAGAGAGAGAGAGAGAGAGAGAGAGAGAGAGAGAGAGAGAGAGAGAGAGAGAGAGAGAGAGAGGCGTGCACAATTTAGCAGAATAAAGCRCGCGCTCGCTCCRCCAGTTTCAGCCCCAGCGGGAAGGAGCAACTTGAAGACGGGTCATTGTTCCGCATTCGATAATCGTCTTCAAAGTGCTGTCGAAGCTACGTGTTTACCCACGCCTCGGAAGCAATCTTTTCTTTAAACTAAGACCAAGTCCGTCAGAGCGGCACTAATCTGACGGCGATAGAGAAGCGAGAAGTTTCCGATTCTCATTCTAAACTCGACTCGCCGCTCCGCTCTCCTCCGTTCCTGCCTGCCGAAACTCCCATTTGTCGGTTTTATCAGCGCGATTATTATCCCGCTTCGTCGATATGCTGTTGGAAAAACGAGGCAAAACATGGCCGACGCGATATCGCGAGCGAATGCGCCCCGACGATTCGTTCATTCGTTCATTCGTTTTGACGCGACATCGCGTTCATCGCGCACGCGATTTTCGCCGACCTGCGAGATCTCCGCGGGATGAACCGCCCGTACCCTTCCCCCTCCCCCCCTCCTCGCCGTCGCTTCCCGCGGAATTCTAAACATCATCGAGGCGCGACGCTCGATGGGACAACAGCGGCGACCCGGGTGCCCCGGGAGGCAAACAGTTTCCACTTTTCCGCGAGAAATTCGCGGCATTATCATGAGCAAATTTGACTTCCCGCTCCCAAAGATCCACGCTCGCCCTTCTCTCCTCCCCGTCCCCTCCCACGAGAAGCTCTTCCCTTTCCCCCGCAACTAACCGACTCCCGGAGGGAGCCCGAGCCCGCCACGTGCATCCTGCTCCTCAGCATCCGCCCGGTAACCGCCGCGGGATCGACTATGCATCAGGCGGATTCCGGGCGGTCCGCCGACACCCGCGGCGCCCGAATCCCGAAGATTCCGCCGCGGTGAACAACGACGGATGAATGTTTGATAGTCCGTGCCGACGGCGCGGTCGCACCGATTTTCCGAGAGCGGCTCTCCATGTTTTCCTAAATCTGCCGCTAATGACGCGCGAACGGACGGACGTCTCGTCGAGACGTGAAACGCGTTCGCATTCGGTGCATACTTTTCGTTTCGTCTGCCGAAGAACGGACGCAATTTCTCGATTCAATCGGGAGAGCGTTCCTTTTCGCGCCTTTATTCACAGAATCCGTGCCTCCCTCCCCCCCCTCTCTCTCTCTCTCTCTGTCTCTGCATCTCCGTCTCGATACTTTGCATGTCGCGAGAGCTGAGGAAATTCACGCTCCAAGGTGCATCCTCGAACAGTTTCCCGTCCCCTCCCCCGCCCCCCTCCCCCTCCCCCTCCCCCTCCCCCCGCTCACCTTCTCCCTCGAGCGAGCCCGAAGTGGATCCGAGGGTTGGAAATTTACGCGCCACGGATTTCGCTCCTCGTTTATATCCCACGGTTCTACGGAAGTCGAAGGTCGTTGGAGCGTACGACGACGCGGATCGAGATATCTCGATTAGATATCTCGTTACTCTGGCCGAGCGGAAGGTTAACTTTTCTTTCCGGGGATTTATCCGCCATCCCGTGACAACGCCTTTCGTCCACGCGCGGAATCTTCCGCGAGAAGTGTCGAGGCGGGCCTGCGTTGGCTGCTGCCGCTGCTTGCTGCCACTGAATAATTTAATTCGGACGAAACTGAACTGCTAGCTCCTCCTCCGAATATCCTTTTAATCCCCCCCGGGGATCAACTTGAAATCAAGCGCCGCGCGGCTGTGTCCATCCGCACGCGGCGTAATGGACGGCCGAACCGTAGGTCCGCGCTTGATTACGCGACGCTTTCGTCCATCCCCCGGATTTGTCTTTCCCCGTAGAGGGGAGGAGCCGCCCGCGGGACACGTCCGACGTAATTTCGAGAATGGTCCGGCGTTGCCGGACGGCGCGTCGTTAAAAATTAAACGAATAACGCGGGATTGCGCATTCCGCCCGGCCAGGCGAGCTGGAAGGAGGGGGAGGGGGAGGGGGAGGGGGGGAAGGCTGCTGATGCCGGGGTTCGAGGGTTGGTTGGGGATCGGCCGTGCAAACGCGATTAGGCCACCCAGGCCTGTCCGTTCTCTCCGGCCTATCCGGCTGGAAGCGATTCCCGGCCAAATGGACAACAAGGAGCGTCACGTCTCCGGGGGATGAACCTTGGACCAGCATATTCGCGCCGTATATACACCCTCCCACCCCTCGGCGTGACTCGGTTATGGCGCGGGATTTCAAAAATCGCCGTGCGATACGTGCGCGGAAGGCCAAAGAGAGGCGGGCCTCTCGCCGGCGCGGAGACGAGTGCCTTGATCGGGAAGATTGTCCTTTCTCTGGAAAATCATCGCGCCGCGCTAATCGGATAATTATCGCGTCGCGATAATCGAAGATTATGATGATGTCGGAGGCTGCGTCGTTGCTCGGCATGCATTTCCGCATTCGTGTCGTTTATCGTCGTTACCGAGCGCGATGGAGCTTCCTTGGCGCTTCGAGGCGAGCGTAGCGTTTCGGTGAAATCGGGGAAAAGTCAAATTTCCGGAAGCCAACGCTCTCGCTGCCACCTGGTAATTTCATCCACTTACATTTCGGCCGAACAATAGCCCCCCTCGGCATCCCTGCACACCGTCTCGCGATCCCTCTAATGGACTTTTGGAGAATTAGAGCATACGTCACGTGGAAAGCCCATATTAATATCGTTTCGCAATCCCCGTTCCTTCCTGAGGAAGTCCCGCGGGAGCCTGACGTATCGTTGGCAGGCGCGACATTTACCTTGAGAGCTTGAGAAATTTCTCCGCGGGTCCATTTACCAAGAGTGATCTTTTAATTCCAGTAATTGCAGCTCCCCGTAATCGCAGGCCGGCCAGGCTTCAACTTTGCCCATTTTCAGGACACTTGATCTTTCCTGAATCAGTCGAGCGCCTCGCGATTCAGGATTCGGATTACCTTCCGAATTCATATCCTCGCATGCGATAACGGCTCGAGCGCAAGAGTAATCCAATCTCATTCATCATTGTTTATCGGCATACGTGTTATCGATGACTCCACAATTTTATATCCATCCCTCGTTGCGCTCGATCGTTCGCTCCTCGCAGCTTTGCCTCCCCCCCCCCTCTCTCTCTCTCTCTCTCTCTCTCTCTCTCTCTCTCTCTCTCTCTCTCTTCGCTCCACGGATAATCCCTTGTGATCGCAATCTCGAGCGGCATTAGTACCCCGCCGTGTCAGATCGAGCGGCGAATGCGCTCGCGCGCATTCCGCTCGAGAGATCTCCTCCGCGGGCCGCGTCGGTTTACGAGGGTGGAGGGGGTGGGGGTGGGGGTGATGGGAGCGACCTGCAAAACAGCGTGCAGAAATGCCGCGGGGTTGCATTGTTTCGAGCCTGTGGCCTTGGTCATTAACCCTCTCGAACGATGTTCCGCGGCTCGTCGTTTCCTCTCTCCTCCCCTCCCCTCTCCGAGTCTCTGCTTGCCCTCTCCTCCACCCGCGGCTACAAAACGTCGAGACTGACACGCGCTGCGTCCATCCTGCCGGTCTTGTCGGCGCGCTTCTCCCCGGTAACGAGCGGGGGATGCGTGAAACCTCGTTGAATACTTGGCCACGCTATATCGCTCGCTCCAACGGCGTCCCTTGCGGTCATGTCTGTCCGAGCTGCAACTCCACTTTGGCTTGTCGCTGAAACGTTACGAGTCCGATACGAGTAGTCGATAGGCGCTCCGATACAGCCAAGGACGCGATTATCTTCTCGGGACGATTTGTCGAAAATGTCACGCGCCGCGTACGCGAGCCGCCGCTGCTGCTGCTCCTCGAGAGAGAGAGAGAGAGAGAGAGAGAGAGAGAGAGAGAGGGGGGGGGCGCATAATACACGGGGCATGATAATTACTGCTTGCCTGCAGGGAGGCGAGGGATCTCTCGGCGCGCTGAAACGCGCGATAGTAATTTAATATTACGGAACAAAATAGACGTTAAGCACGCGTCGCGGGGGGACTTTCAGTGCCGTCGCGATTTGTTTCCGCGAGCTTTCGGGAAGTAATGCTCGCTCGTATAGCCGAGGGAGCGGAATTGCTGCCGGGGTGTCGTATAAACGCTCATCTTGACCAATAGATACTCCTCTCGTCTCTCCCGCTCTACTTACACGGTAATAAACCGCGGAATCACGCGGGACAATGGTCATCCTTTATGACGACACTGCCGACCGCGGAATATTCCCGCGCATTACGCGCCCTGAAGCACCGGACATACTTATAGTAGTTTGCCGAGAACTCGTAACTCGCGGAAATTACTCGTGCGCGTTGCGGAGCCTGCACGCGCCAGAGGAAGACAGTGACAGAGCGAGAGGGAGAGGGGGCGAGGGGGAGGAGGGAGGTGGGGGGCGGGGCGGGGGCAAAAGTGTCCCCGTAAATTTTTACACGCGAGGAAGGCAACAACGACGGCGGGCGGCGCCGTTAACGATTCAACCGAATCGCATTTCGCTTCGGCGTCATTACGGGGCTCGACGTCAATAAAACGTTACGTGCATTATATGACTTATAAATTAGACAAAATTACATTCACGCGCGAATTTACGGGAATATTCGCATTCGACGCGAATCCCAAAACGTTGGCCATTAAATTTCCAATAATTATTATATTGTTACGCTCATTATTCGTGCATAATACAGTTCGCGTTACATTTAGCATGCGGGCCTCATTATCGCGGCTTTGATGTAACGCGCCGCGCTAAATATCCGCGGGCGGAAAAGACATCCGGCTAGCGCCGCCGCCGCCGCCGCCGCTTTCATCGATCAGATGATTCTCTCGATTCTCTCGTACCGCGGAGATTTCTCCGCGTGTGCATTCCGCGACCAGCCGGCTCATCCGGACGGGGCAGTGCCGTGCGGCGGAAGCGGAACGGAAGATAAATAGCAGCGCGCTCGTCTCCGGGGAGCCACGCGCGTAAATGGGGGGATTAAAATAAAGCGTGACGCGCGAGAGCGGGGGCGGCAGAGGGAGAGGATTTTCGCGGTGGAAGGCGCGCCGGAAATTTTCGCTTCTTTGCCGCGAATGCGTGTCGCGATTCCCTCATTTTCTCGGACCGAAAACCACGACGACGCGACGTGCGTGCGTGCACGCGCGCGCGCGGGTCGGTTTTAATTAGAGAGCCCGCGTCCTGTATCCGCTCGGCAGGACCGAAACAGGCTCTCCCGTCGATTAAATTATTAATTAACGTTCTCCTGGAAATACCACACCGCGGGCAGCTTACACACACACACACGCGCGCGCGCACGAGATTTCTAACGTAGGAGTACCGCGGGAGCGGCATACAGAATGCCGGGAGGAAGGGACACGCGTGCGAATTGCATGTGCATGCGCGCGCGCGCGCGCGCGCGCGCGTGTAATCTGCACCTGCTCGCTCGTGCAGCGTGTGTTGCACGCGCGCCGACCCTGGAAGCTCGATTTCGTCGTCCCTCTCGGCGGCGCCGTGCAATGCCGCCCCGAGTGCATTCACGGTGACGATGTAAACGCGACAAGGTGGAGGGCAAGAGGGAGACAACACGAGAGTATCCGACGCTCCACGTGGGCCATTGTTTACTCCGCCGCCTTAACGGCGATCGCCATATCGCGGAAGCCGCCACATCGCGCGTATTAAATACGTCAAAGTTCAGACGCCGCCGCTTAAACGTGTTGCACGAATTCACCGCGCGCGCGGAGCCGGAGAGGATGGCCGAGGTGGGCGGGAGAGGAGCGCTTTATCTCTGATCCTCGGAGCGGGATGTAAAAACCGGAAAACAAATCCTTTGTCCGCGCGCTCTGCGTTTTATCACGCGGGCGGCGGCGGCGGCGGCGGCGGCGGCGGCAGGGCGGAATGAAGCGAGCGGTAAAACGCGCGGCTTACATTAGCCGGCCAGCCGTGCGGGTTCATCCTCGACGCAACCCCCGGTTGAGCGGACGGCGGGTGGCGGGCGCTCGGGGCTGCGGAGGAGAGAGGGGAGAAGAAGAAGAGAGAGAGAGAGAGAGAGAGCAAGGAACGTGCACCGGTGGGCAACACGGAGGGGGGGGGGGGGGGGGGTTTCAATGCATGAAAGTGCCCGTAGCGGCCTGTCAAACCAATTAAGCTCGTCGCATTGTAAAGGCTGCTTTTAGGAGCGGSGGCKGGGGGGRTGGGKGGGGRGGGGGGCTTTGTTGGCGAGCGGCGGCGGTTATGGCCGCGTAACCGTACCGTTGCGTCTGTAATGGATCAGTTTTATGGACGTGCGTGGACGACGCCGATGCGCTTGCCGCGGCCCGCAATGCCGCCCACAAAGTTCGTCGGAGTGCATTGTGTCGCGAAACACGGACGGACGGACGGACGGACGGACGATCGCGTGCCGATTCGGCGAAGCGCGCGGATTCGATCGAGATAGGTCTCCCGATCAAGCCTGACCTGGCAATTTCGCGTCTCTCGCGTCGTAATCGCGAGCGAGTGTTGGTGTGACACGTAAGCGGGATAATCGCGGGCAACGAGGGCGCGAATGTAATTAGCGGCCTCCTCAATCGGCGAGCCGTTTCTCGGTTTCGCGCTGATTGAAAGCGGCAAGCGCGATGATGAATAATAAATGTTAATTAATGTCTGTAACACTCGTTCGTACCGCTCGCCGCCATAAATGTCTAATCAAGGGGCAAACTTCGGCCGTCTACCGGCAACCGAGAGCGCGCCTCCCCTCCCGCTCCCTCCTTAAACCGTCGAGTTAGTTTCCGGGGTAGTTTCCAGCATTCTACACTCGCTCCTCCGCCCCTCTTCGCCTCTCCTTCTCTCCCTGGACCCTCCGTCCTTTCCGCCCGTGCTTTCGCCGATGCTCAGCTTCCGCCGGTTTTGCCCGCCCCTTCCGCACGGCTCTTCGTCATATTTCCAAGTAAATCTCGTGGTATAATTAACGTTTAATAGCCGACCATCGCGCGGTTTATGTCGCTAATACAAGCGACATCCCCAAACCAGAGCCAACCCTCTTTCTCTTTCGGTGTGATGGATTAACCGAGCCGAACAACCCTGTGTATTTAATGATTTGTCAGCGCTGCAGCGCGGCGCGGAGAGAGAGAGAGAGAGAGAGAGAGAGAGAGAGAGAGAGAGAGAGAGAGAGAGAGAGAGAGAGAGAGAGAGAGCTTTTAGCGCGATTCTCTCCATCGAGCGAAAATTCGGCGACGAGAAGAGCAGCAGTGGCGCGCCTTTCCGCTTCTTCTTGCCTCGCGCATTCGCGCTTCTTCGTTCGACATGCAACACCGGCTGATTCGGTTCGCTCCTGACGCCATTGTAACAAATATACATCATCACGCCGAAGATTTCCGCACTTGCTTCCGCCGGATGCGACACACGTTCCACCGCGGAAATAGAAGATACATCTTGCGGCCGGGAGCGCGAGGACATTTGTCGCTCTCGCTGTCCATTCGCCTCGCCGACAGGGATCACCTTCCATCCCCTCGCCCTTTTATCGCTCCCTCCATCGCCGGACCGCATCATTTTTTCTCCCCCTCGATCCCTACGCACGGGGAGTCCGCCGGGGATTTCCCGGCAAAGCCGGAGATCCGGAGACGTACACGCCGCGTATTCGAAGCGCTTCGCCGGGACGCCGCATCGAGATCCCGCTGTTTGTCCGCGTTTATCGAATCCTCCGGGCACAGCCTCATATTACCACATATTACCGCGATCTGTAACGTCTCGTGGCGCTAAAGTCAGGGTTCTCGCTCGTAGCGTGTACACGCAAAGTGCACGTGAATTGTACACGCGTATCTGCACCCCCGATCGAGATTCTCGCTGTCTGGCGCTGAATGCGATATTAACATTAATATCACGTGCGCCGGGATCGTTTGATGCTAGAAATAAATSKSGAGGGGGGTGGGGGTGGGGGTGGGGCTGTGGCCCGTCATTTCGCGATCCCATTTCCATCAGAAATCCCGCAGACGCGAGAGTCGCGGATCGGACACACTACTGCCGCTGTTTGCGCAGGTCTTCTCTCCTCGTAGCCGCGAAATGTTCTCGCTCTTCTCGCGCAGACATCTTCCGGATAATCGACCTCTGCGCGAATCCCGCGGGACGGAGGTCGAGCAGATCCAGAATAAGGATTCGCTTATCGCCGAAACAGGCGCGGGACTGTTTGCAGATCGAGACGACGCCGCGTCGAGGAACGCCGCGCGTTTGATTAATCGACGCCCCGCCGACCTCGATTAACCGTTTAGCCACCCCCGCTGGGTATCTTGTTTCGCCCCTGGTTCTTTCGAGTCCCTTTAAGCACACGCGCGGACTTGTATCTCTCTTTCGCGTATGCCGTACGTTCCCACGGGGAATTCCGCCGATAAAAGGGGACGAGAAAAAAAAATGAGAGAGAAAAACGGGCGGCCTGGGGGAGGAAGGGGAGGCGGAGGAGCTTCTATTATTTTTCAATTGCCCAGCCGAGCGAGCACGGTGTGGGATTCCGGTATCCCGGGTGTAATTGGACTTGGCTTTGCCGCGGCGAACGTAACCGGCGAAATAAGGCGGTCTCCGGAGGAGGAGACGCGGAGAAGATGCGGAGAAGACCCGGAGATAAAGAATGGATACTGTCCCGGATCGGCCGATGCCGTTCCCAGCTGGTCGAACGCGGGGGATTTCGAGGAGGAATGGTCAGAGCGACGTGAGCGGCGTAACGTAACGCGCGGGAGACCGGAGACGGGAGCCATCGGGATGGAGAGCGGTAACGAAATATGCATGTAGAACGCGCGCCGTGCAAGTCCGCGTGATCGATTCTCCGGCAGCGACGACGGCGGCGCGTCCGCATCCCGGATGCAGCGCGTCTCGATCCCGAGAAATATCGGGGAACCAAGAGAGAGAGAGAGAGAGAGAGAGAGAGAGAGAGAGAGAGCGAGAGAGCGGTGCGCGGTCGATGGCGCGCGAAATTATTCACGACCCGCCGCGCTGCGACTCCCCTTTATTCCTTTCGCTCGTCGTTATGTATTATTTAGCGTTTAATTTTACGCCGAACCGATCGAACGTCGGCCGGCCGACACGAATAAATTCCGGGCTCGAGGGCTGAACGTCGAACCGGCGAATCGCCGCCGATGAACGGTCGTTCCCTTCCTTCGAGCTGGAAGCGATCTTTCGTTGGGGAGAGGGGGGAGGGGGAGAATCGTTCCCGATTCCGCGGGATAGAGCCGGCGCGGCCGACTTTCGCCGCGCGAGTTTAATTAAACTTCGTTACCTACATTCCGCGAACGCGCGCGTATTGTTAACGTATGCCAGCGCGGAGGAGACAATTGGCGATCGTGTATCGCCGTTGCCAGCCAGCCTGCGGGAAGTCGATTTCCTGGCTCTGCTCCGGCGTCCGACCATCCCCTCATCGCCCTCCCCCTCCGGCAGCACCCCTCGCGCACACCCCTCGGCGCTCATTCTTCCCTTTATCTGCCTCGCATTGGCCCGAGGCAGCCAAGGGAAGCGACAGCGGCTCGCTTCAGCGTTTCTCCCTCTCCCTCTCTCTCTCTCTCTCTCTCTCTCTCTCTCTCTCTCTCTCTCTTTCTCCTGCCAGCGATACGGACCAGATAGGAAACGGGGTACACAGCGAGGGAGGGTTTCAACCCCGCGACCGCGACCGCGTTTAAAGTTCGATTCACGTCCCGAAGGCAACGGTTGCGGACCGTTTATGCATTTACTAGCGTTCCTCAAGTTTTTATTCCTTTAACAAGGTCGCAAGACTGTAACCCGCCGCCGCCGACACGGAAGCAGTCAAATCGAGAATTTATCGTCCGTTGCATCGATCATTCGATTACTCGATTCCGAGTTTACCGACCATTACCGAGAGAAGGCGGGGGAAGCAGCGTGGATCTAACACCGCAGCGAGAATGCAGTCTGTTGATCAACCGTGATCAATGATCGCGATTCGATGTTTTTCGAACACGCGTGACAACGCGAGATCGTCCTTGGCGTAACCTGGGCAAAACTGCACGCGTTAATAACAACAATGAGCTACCGTCAATAATTGAGCGCCTAATACGTCATTCTGATTAAATTTCGTTATACTTGCGGCGTCGCGAAATTGCATTTCGTAAACACTGAATTAAATAGCAGCATTACTATTATGACATTACGTAGTAATGCCGTTACCGTGCGTAATAACGGCCACGCGGAATTTATTAATGCAAAATTTCCCATTTACCGCGTAATGCTTTGTAGTGTGTTGACCCGCGCAGTGGTACTCATCTGCGCGTGATATTTATCACGCGGACTAGCCGAAGAACAAGACGCAATCGCAAAATTGCGCTCGCCGCGCTCGGCGCGTTTAATAATCTCGCGCTCGAAATTCCTTGCCGGTCGGGGCAGGCATCCGATTTCTCCTTTTCCCCGAGCGATCGCCGAGCGAGAGGGCGGAACGCCGCGCGGCTAACCGAAATATCAACCATGATATTATATCGCGATGAGAGAATTCACGGCGAGACCGGCGCGAGCATTCGCGGATTAAACGCGAGGATTAAAGTACAATCGGAGAAACGAGACTCGATCCGCGCGCAGCGCGCCTATCTGCGTTCCGCTTTCGATCCGCTCCCGTTCGGCGATAAGCGGAAGTCGAGACCGGTTCTGCGAGCGATGCTAACCGCAATCATCGGCATTGTCACTTTTGCCGCGCGCGCGCGCGAGCGAGCGCGTTCGGGAAATTCGTTTTCAGCTTTTACCCTCCGAAAGCGATTTCTTCTCATATCTTGCCGAAACGAAATTCCGCGTTTCGCCGTCGATCATTCGATTTCGCGCCGGCGACATTTAAATAACGGAAGAGCCGCGGGGAGAGCCGCGCGGCGAGTCCCGACGGAAATTCACGATTTCAGTTTTCATTTATCGGCAATCGCGGCCGATCTCTCCGCGTTATCGCGTCTCCATTCGCTTTGAAGATTTCCGCGTCCGAGAACCGCGTTAAACTACGCCACCGCATTACATTTGGAGATTTATCACGCGGCAGGCGCCGTTCTTGTCGCTCTCGCGCGGCTGTATTTTTATCTCCCCGCGCTCTCCGCGGCAACGAGCTCCGTATGCGTTTATAGATTTATGAATATTATGTAATCCGTGAGCCGATACGCCGAATAATTTAATCCATGCGCGGAATATAAACACGCAGTTAGTTTTATCTCGCCCCGCCGCCAGACCAGCGATAGAAACTCTATGTGTGTGCGTGTGTGTTTTTCCCCCTTTTTCTCTTTTCATATTTGATGCATGGCGGACGTTTTAGATAAAAATACGAACCGATTCGTGCGATACGCGGGTTAAAAATGCATCGAGTAAAATGTTCACGATGAACGAATCGTAAATTCGAGATTCCCGTTTCGCGTACGCTTTATCATTGGATTATAAACGTTGCGTTGTGTCCGTTGGCGCTGAACATCGGCAATCGCGGTTCGCCGTGCCGAGACCGTCGCGGATTATCGCCGAAACAGCGATGCGCTTGATCGATCACGTATATCGGTCCAATCTCCTTTGAGCGCGGCCGTGAGCCGACACGGCGATCTCCACCTGAGACTTTGATCTTGCGCGCGTTTCCGCGCGCAAATTCCGGCGCGGGCGAAACGGAATATCGATGAGTTTGTCGTAATCGGCCGCCGGTTATCGCTATTTAGCGGCCACAAAGCGTTGCGCTAATTAAAATGGATAATACATCGGTCCGCGGAGCGGGGCGGCGGGGTTATGGCGCCCCGTTATTATTAATTGCCTCGTTAATGCAACATTGGAGATCTCCCCCGAATGCGATTCTTCCTTGCAACTCTCTCTCGCTCTCTCTCTCTCTCTCTCTCTCTCTCTCTCTCTCTCTCTCTCTCTCTCTCTCTCTCTCTCTCTCTCTCTCTCTCAAGTTCGTAACGAGCGGTTCGGGATCGAGGTTGAGCGCTTACGGATTACAGCCAAGTCACCACTCCTTCCCCGCTCTCGTCTCACAACCCCCTCCCTCCTCCATCGTGCACCTCCTGGTCTCGATTAAAACAAAACGGGTCGCCGACGTACGCCGGAATCGCGGAGCGCCATATCGACAAGATGCCACCGACTACCTCGAAGAGTTCGATTTCCGGCGGATCTGCTTCCGACGAGCCCTTAGACGATTAACACCTTCGGCGATTACCTTCGGCCGTTATCGGCCGCGTTTATCTAGCGACGCCACGTTCCCCGCGTGATACCCCGTTTTTACAGGCGAGGTGGTTCCCCCCTTCCTCCTCTCCCTGCCTTAATCGTACGTTTACGGGGAAAGTTCGTAGATTAGTTCCCGATCCCGATGATCGCATGCTCGACGCGATTGAACGTTATCATCGTCGCGATAGGAATTACATTCCGCCGCGCCGGAATCGCGCCGTTTCGCCTCGGCACGAAGGGCGACCGCCCTCTTCGTCCCCGATACTGTCGCGATATGAACCTACGACGGCTGGCTCTCTCTCTCTCTCTCCCTCTCGACTGGATCGGCAACTTGTCCCTTTTACGACGTGATATACCCGCGGAAATGGCCGCCCCGGCAACTTACGCCGTAAACTCGCGCAGGGACTTGCCGGAACCAGCGAAGCGATTCCGCCCCGTCCCGGATTGCGCGGCTCGTTCCCTCCCGGTTGGGTAATAAAACCCGCCGAGATCCCGATCGCCGCTTTCTCTCTCTCTCTCTCTCTCTCTCTCTCCATCTCCCCYCCCCYCCCCYCCCCYCCCMCCCTCTTGACAAGGGAAAGAATTGATTTAGATCGTACGAGCCGCGCCGCGGCATTAATGTCGAGAGTGGCGCGAGTCGTTGCCGGTCGTCCGATAGGAATCGCGTCCATCTCTTGGTCGAGGTGCCGCTTCGCGGATACATCCGGTGAGATGTACAGCCTTGAAGTCGGGTTTACGTCGCGGCTGCAGCGTCGATCGAAAGTCTGGGGGATCAGCGGGAGTACGGCGGGGCTATATTGAAAAATAGATGGTAAGATATAGCGGCGAGTTTTCTTTCATCTCGCGCAAACTTTATTCTTCGGGAAGCGATCAAGGTGCCCCGAGATTAAAGTTCGATAACTTGATGGTACACAAGGGAGAGAGAGAGAGAGAGAGAGAGAGAGAGAGAGAGAGAGAGAGAGAGAGAGAGGCGCGCGAATTTGCAAAAGAAAAAAGAAGAGGCCGCGGGGCTGTTCCGGTTTGTCGCCGGGAAGCGTCGCATTTGGCAGTCAAATGGAAAGCCCCTCTAATTCCACTGACGGTTAATGAGGTATCAGACTTTTAATGAGTAATGTGAACTTCCCTCAAAGGTCCGGACAGTTTTGAGAACGCGTCCGGCGGCCGGTGCCTTCTCTCCGCGGCAATCTCTCGCGGTTTCCGCGAGAGGCATCAAAGGAGGATTCGTTTTGCGTGTACCGAACGAGATTGGCAATAAGTCTTACAACATTGGCCGATGGAGGGAAAGCCGGGGAAGGAGAGTCGCGGGCATTTTATCCTCTTCCCTCGTTTATTTAAGACGCACAGCGAGATGATTGCATTCGCGACAACCCACGCCGGCGGTTGTGTAATTTATTTACGCATTCCGATACCGAGTCCTCTTTGCCTTTAATGTTTTGCCTTTTTTTTTCTTTCTTTCTTTTTTTATAATACTTCTAGGAGTAATTGCACTCGGATTTCCTTACGACGTAATATCGGGTAAACTAATAGAGTTTTCCCCTCTTATTTATTTTATCTTTCCTTTCTCTCCTCTCCTCTTTTCCTTTCCTTTTTCCTTTGCCTTTTTCTCTTCCTTTCCCTCTCCGGAGATCGCGCGCGATCTGCTCGGCGAGAGTCGGATATTCGTTTCTCAAGATAAATATCCCGTTAAGTAAATAATAGCTTGAAGAAAATTCATTCAAAGTTACGGGCATTCGTCTGAGATCTCATCGCGAGATGGGACGCAAATAGCGCAAATACATATCAGGCTCACATGTAGAGTAGCTCTCGGCTAAAGGTGCATGGCGCGTCGTTACAGCGCCGTCGAAAATATTCCATTTCCCATTCCGACGAGGAAGATTGGCTGGCCCGTGTGACAGGAGGTCAAAGTGAAAGCACACGAAGACGCACACGCGACGAAATCTTTATCTCTCTTGCAGTTTCTCCGTTGTCCTCTCGTTTCTCGTTTCCTTCCTTCCACCCCCCCCCTCTCTCTCTCTTCCTCTCTTTGTATTTGCGCGCGTGTGAATCTCAAAGCGTGTTTGCCTCGCGCAGCAAAACTGGCGGCGGCGGSGGCGGGGGGGGGGGGGGCGGCGGAACGGAAAGCATTGTTTTTCCACGACCGTATTTTTACATCACGTCCCTCCCCGTGCGCGTTAACGTCCATCGCATGTCCGTTTGGTATCCGCGTACATTATGAAATAACGGGTTCTTTGTGTGAAATCCATCCGCCCTTTCTCTCCCTCGGCCTTGTTGTTCGTCCTTTTCTTCGTCCTTGCTTTCCCTGTCCTTTAACCGTGCTTCGTCCTGCTGGAGAGATAAGCGACCTCGCGCCTGATACGTGCGCGAGACACGACGACGGAAACGCGCGCAACCGGCGAGATTCCTTGGAGTGAATTAAAAAAGTCGATTCCTCCCGGAGGGAAGTGCAATTTAGAGTCTCCGTCGCGCTTCTGTTCAAATTTCCATCCCGAGAGATCGAGTTCCGTTCCTCAGGCGCGGCGTTCAGGTTCCTCACTCGCGATCGACTGGAGGGATTGGCCGAGCTTTCGCTTTAATTTTCTCCCATGTAATCCCGAGGGCGCGAGTTTAGCTCGTCATCGCTCGCTTCGGATAATCCTGAATTTTCGACAGCTGTCGAAAATTACGCCGCGCGAAAACGATCGCGCGCGCGGGAGAGTTCCCGCGCCGGTCAAGCGGCGGCGAGACAATTTTCTTAAAAATCCCATTCTCGTGCGCATGCAAATGAGATTCGGAGATGGGTAAATAAACCGTTCGGAGAGATGGCCGCGCGCAGAACGAGCCTTGGAAACTTGCCCAGTCAGCCGATACTTAAATCTCCTCGTATCGCCGCCCGTGATCAGTCGGTGCCGTCTCGTATTAATGGCTGCTACGTGCCGCGGAATAAATCGACTCGCCGAGCAGTTTTTCGCTGGCATCGTTAATCGGAGATCATCCCGGAGAGCGAATTCTCTTACGCGATCTCGCGATTGTCGCGAGCCGACAGGGATCCTCCGATTCAACGAACATCCCGGCTGATCGATCAATCGTGGGGAAGCCCGAGCGCGACAATGCGCGCGCCCTGCCAAAGGTTTCCTCTCGCCTTCATTCCCCGCGATAAATTCGATAATAAGCTTCCGGACAGGATTTACCGATGTAGGCCACTGGCGCTCCGCTAGGTCGTCGCCTCGAGAGGATTCTAAAGGGAGGAAGAAAGAGAGAAAGAGAGAGAGAGAGAGGGAGGGAGGGAGGAAGGATACCGGAGACCCATTGAAGTGACATGTCTTTTGTGATTTTCTCATTACTGGAGTGGAAGGTCGATCCTGGAAGCCCATCTAGCTGCCGGGGCGACTTCCGCCTTCTCGCCTCTCGCCCTCCTGATCCTTCGCCTTGATGCCCCGCGGATGACTCGCCCTGCTCGCGGAATCACTCCTTTCGCGCCGCCTGGCGTGGAATACAGGTTCCCAAACTTGGCCGAATCGGGGAAATTATACGTCGCAATCGGCTTCCGATCGTTGAGCCTACCTCGTCTCGCCTCATCCACCTCATCCGCTCGCATTCCTCGCATCTCGAATGATCGGCTGCTCTCCGCGCATCGATTTCGCACTGCGATTTCGGGCGGAAAATCGGAGATCGGAGAGGGAGACGAGAACGCGCTTCCGGGACTCGATATCGATCCCTGCCTTCCGCTGATTCCATTGGCTCAATCCCGTTGCGGAGATAAGAATCCATCAGAAATCCGATAACAGGAAGCAGCACCCGGTGCACGTGACCGGGATTGTTTGATTGATCGGTCGATCGCGTCGCCGCTCGATAGTATTCCGGATAGTATCGAGATGCTCGATCGGTCGGTCAACGCCTCGAGCCTTTATCAAGAGCAACGGCTACTTGATCGCTAGAGTTGATGAGAATTTCAGCTCGAACTGGAGTAGCCGAGCCGAGCCGGCTGCTGCGGCTCGTACATTTCCAAAAGGAGTTTGCATCGCGTCGACATTTCCCTCGCCGATTCCACGGCGCCAATCTGCGCTCTCGCGAAGGAGCGAGTCGTTACGCGGCATTGTTCGTGTATTGTTGCCGAAGCATGCGCCGGCATTCTTCCCAGCGTCGCGTCCATTGTCGAGCGAGAGCTCGTAGGCGGAAGGGAGGAGGAGGGGCTTTTATGAGGCGGAAGGGTGCACCTTGCGAGCATGTCGGCCGCTTCTACGGCTGATCCGGTCGTTTTGTCCGTCAACCGACACCGATTAATGTCGCGAGACGCTCGCGAGCGGACACGCTTCGCGGAAGCAGGCGTTAATTCATTTCGCGCGTGCACAACGCGCGACGCGAATACCAATTGGCGCGATCGGCGTCTCTCCCCGTAAACGGGAAACCGCTCAATCGTCGCGACTGTTCAATTTGCGACGACGGGGAGGGAGTTTCGATCCGAAATTGAAAGCTCGCTCGGGGATGAAACGAATTAAAGGACAAGTCGCTTGGTAGGTAAATCGAACGAGAATTCTCTTCGCGTCCGTCCGATGCTCGATTAATCGAGACATC
>JAHMML010000008.1:1489414-1560957 GCA_020341155.1 Eciton burchellii | reverse complement strand
CTATCGCGGTAAAATAGCGATAACACATCTCCCGGCTGCATCTCCTCGAGTTATTACGCAATCGACGCGACAGCGTGCGTGCAGCTCCGCATTACGCGGAAGACGAAACGTTTTCGCGTGCGATTCGTACTCGAGTACTGCGCTATATCCGGCATAGGTGCAGCCAGCACGTGCGCGCGCGTGCATCGACCTGCGGCGCCAAGCAAACGGGCTTAATTTCGCAAAGATGTTCGCGCGCGCGCGCGCGCTCGATCGCGCATGCATTAACTGGTGGATTGCCGCGCGCTCGGCTGCGTAAATACGCGTAAACAGCAGCCGGAGTTCCCTCCGTTGATTCCATCGACATCCCGCCCTCTCCTCAGGGCGTCATTATCATCCATTTGCTAATACGCCCTTAAGATAAATTGCCCTTCCCCCGTAGCGACGTCACCTGACACAGGTTTTCTCTCCGAAACCACCCGCTCCCTCGCCCGCGCCCCCGGAACGGTATCCCGTATCGGGTTTCGCCCGTCGACCGTCGTCGGGGGTGAAGGCAACAGACTGCTCGCATAAAAAGTGTTGTTGGCTGGAATCCGATCCGACGTTGGATTCGCTCCTTAACGCGCGGTAAATGGAATTCACCCGGCGACATCGCGCGTCCGAGATGGATGGCCTCGCGAATCTACGGGAAACGCGCGTAATGGAGCACCAGCACCAGTTCCCCCCCCCCCCCTCCCCTCCTCCCTCCTTCCTTCCTTCCAACCACGCCGCTAAAAAATTGTGCCGTGGCGGATGAGCCAGCGGAGGGAGGGTGTTTCGCGATGCGAAATCCGGGCCTTCTCCGTGCGCGTACGCGTACGTGAAGGAGGCGTATCGGTGAGAAAGGAGAGTTTTATCGCGATCGAGATTCGCGTTGGTTCAAGGGCGCAAAGATCGATTAAAAGTTCCCCACGAGGTGGGAATACGGAGAGCGGCAGTGCTCGAGCGATTATCGATTGCGTGCGTGGCGAGGAAAGGAACGGCAGGCGATCGTCAGAGTCGCGAAATGTCGAGAACGGCGAAATTCCGGTATCGATCGATCGTCCGCGCCGGGATTCCGAAATCTGGCGGATATCTCGCGCTTGTCCGTCCATCATCTGCTCGCGTCAATTCGAACAATTCGCGCTTTACGACGTTCGGGGGGATTCCGCAGGACTTTTACAGGCTTCTCCACGCGTCCGCGTTCTCGCGCCTGTAAACGTCGCGCGCGCGCGCGCGCTCATAAAGATGGATTAAATTATAAAAAATTTTACGGTGTCTTGTTCGTTTACTCTCGCCCTTAGTCGCGTACCGCGTTGTGCATTTTCGCGGGACGACGCGGCACTTTGAGCGGCGATCGCGTGCGAAAATAAGTAACAAGGAGCGTCGTTGAGGATTTCATGTATCTTATCCTTGCTTTTGGAACCTTCTCGAAGCAAGCAATGTCGAATATGCGCCCCACGGGGTTGAACAAAAGAAGATCGTTATCGCTCGGTTAATAGAGAGAGAGAGAGAGAAAGAGAGAGATTAGTGTCATGCGAGAAGCCAAAAGCTGCGCAATGCTCGCTACCGAGTTAGCGCGAGTATATCGCAATTGTTAGATAAACGATCATAGAAATCAACTGTTTGTTCCCTAACGACTCTCCTTTTTACTGAACACTCTCCCGGACCGGCGACAAATAAAAGTATGGACAGTGTTGCGCGAAACATCGCGAAGGCGCGTTAACAAGCGTAAGGCGGATTTTCGGCAAACCGGGCTGTTCGTTACGAGAGCAGGCTTGGAAATCATACGCAATTCCATTTGCTCGATAGATTCGCGTTAATCCGGCCGTTAAGCGACCGGGATAGCTCTCAATGGCGCGCGTCTCGCCAAGAATATCGCATTCACTGAGAACGCATCGCCCCTTCCAGGTAGAAACGGATCGCCGAACTCCTCGTGCAGCTCCTTTTTATTCCTCGCCTTTATCTTTACGTCAGCGTTTACGCCATCGTAACTCTTGCCTCCAGCGACGACAGTTTAGCTTGCTTCCTTATTTGACGAAACTCTCCGTCTCTCTCTCTCTCTCTCTCTCTCTCTCTCTCTCTCTCTCTCTCTCTCTCTCTCTCTCTCTCGCGCGCGCGCCGTTTTCGTCCGAGAGGCGGTGTCGCGCTTTAATGATATTCGGGCGCAAAGGATACATCGAGTTGATAACACGCGAGCGGATAGAGCGCAGGAAGTCTTCGTCGATGGGGAATATCAACTCTGACGATTCGCACGATAATTCCGTTAAACTCATTTCCATGGCATTCTGCAGGCAAAAACGATCGAACTGCACCGCCACTGAAGCTGTGATCGGAGCTGTAACTCGGGACCGATAATTAATCAAGTCTAACAGCGATGTAATTGTCGCATCGATTGGCAGTCACGAGTTTGTCCGCAAAATCGCGCGTGCTATTCGATGCGCCGCATAACTTGGAAAGAGCGGAATTTCGGCGCGGGGGGGGKGGGTGGGGGGGGGCAACAGGATTTACCCTGCAAACGGGGAAGAGGCAAACGGCTGAAACAATTGCGCCGAAATAACCGCGCTAATTATCGTAGCTCGACTGTAAACCAGGCCGAAACCAGGCGGCCGATTGCTTGGCGCGCATTGAAAGCAAGCCCATCGGCGCGACAATGGCCCCTCTAATGATGCCACGTTGCGTGCATAATTACATCATCTTCCGTAACAGCTCTGACGAGGAGTCGAGGCGCATTTTATCGCCGACCTACGCTACAGCGTACGTCGTTATCCATAAACACCGATGCACGCTCGGTTCATCTCCGACACTCTTGCGCTTTTCGCACGCACTTTGGGACACATGCAATAATGATCAGGAATCTCTGCATCCCTCTTTGCCTTACATATGTCTAGCTTTATCGCGCGTCTCGCAACTAGCTCATCCAGTTTTCTTTTATTTCTGCTTCCAGGTGAGTGTCCAGGAATTCCAGTACGCTCGCGGGACGGGCGCGTCCCTGACGATGGTAAGCCATAAAGCAATGTATAGCGTGTCGTTTTATCCGCCGTGTTATCCGCGTTAGCCGCCACCGAAAGCCTCCCCTTCCCCTCGTGCTCGTGCAGCATGCGGGAAGAGGTCCTAATATCTCGCAGGCATACATCCGTCTTAATTAACGTCGCGATGCGTCTCGCCTCTCCGTCACGTTCGCTTCAACACGCGCGAGCTCGTCGTCGATTATCTCCCCGCGAGATTACAAGGAGTGCAGTGGCGCCTCGCGATTATGTTCTTCCTTCTTCGAGATCGCTCGGATTCGCGCCGATGATCGCGCGATGGTTCCCCGCGCGGTATCGAGATGATCGCGAGACTTCGCGGCCCAAGTCGCGCGCATTGCGCGCAAATGGCGATCCTTGATAATGGCACACGCGTATCGATCACATCGCGCGATGATAAATATCGCTCCGTCGATGTTTACGTATCGACAACAGTCGCGCGGATATTTTCCATCGCTCATGCCGCCTGCATATTAAACCGATCCGATGCGTCAACACAATGTCCCGAAAATACATTCATCCAGCGACGTCGTAACGCGCGATAGAACGCGGCAAGATTCCGCGAGCGTTAATCAAACACCACGGCTTAATTAATGAAACTTTTCGCGGAAAAGTTTACGCGCGCCGCGTAAACAGCGAATCCATCCCCGCTTCGTGTCTGTTCTCCAATGATCGGAGAACCAAGGATGGTCATTGAGTGAAGATAAAATGAGAAGACGTTTCATTATTAACGTCTCGTTTTCTCTCTCTCTCTCTCTCTCTCTCTCTCTCTCTCTTTCTCTATGCATTTTCAAGTGTACGAGCGCGCAGAAAGACGAGTAACGAGTAGTTTCGGTTACTGCCGGCGGTTCACAGTGTCGGCTTTTATATCCAGCCGGAACGAGCCTGAATAAGCTCCTCATGACGTTAATAATCCACCAAGTACCTTACGACGAAAAAGAAGACGAACGAGGCCAAGTACAGCCTGGCGGAAAATCGTCTAAATTTCCACGCTGCGCGGGCGTGTTGCGGTTAGCAGCGAGCAGCTTTCGTTAAAGCCGTCGAGTGTAATCACAGAATTCCGTTCGCAGGACGAGCGAGCTCGTCCTTGTTCTTTCACTGCTTGCTTCGGCAAGCCTTACCGTGAAATAGGAGACGCTCCGTAGGAGACAGTGACGAATGTGTTTGTATATCGTCAACTCGATCGCCGGGGGTGACGCAAGAGTATCGCGGGAGGGTGAAACGACGCTTCGGTGGCTATGACGTACACGTCAAACAGAGGGCGGAGAATCTACGTTAATATCGGGGAGGAAGCGGGACTAGATTTTCGGCGCACGTTGATCCAATCTCTCTTGCGTCCGCGTGACACTTTCGGGTCACTCGGGGCCGATTGATGGCTGGATGACCTTAAGATAGATGGGGTAGCGCGAGTTCGGCATTCTAATCTAGTTTTCCATCTTGGTCCCTTTACGTGGACGTTCATCGGAATGGATGAACGTGGCAACGTTTACGCGCTACGAGGCATTCCGCCGTACTTTATACTCGACTCTCATCGATCTCGAATCTCGATTTCTCGCGCTTATCGGCGTATCTCATCTCAAGGAAAACAGAGAATCGCTCGCTCGAGAATCCCGAGAAACCCGGTTCGTCGCGAGTTCAGGCGGACGCGGCGGAGCGAGGGAGAGGGGGAGGGGGAGGGGGGGCGGGGGCGGGGCGGGGCGAGACGAGACGAGCCGCACGACGCTGCTCGTCCTTCAGCATTCCCGCAGCTTCCGAGAGCTCGATGATCATCATCCGCCTCGCGGGCTTCCAAGCGGCTTCACATCTCCGTCGTATCGCATGCACAGCGCATTACACACCGGCCCTAACGATCCCGATTGCTTCAGGATTTCTTTCGCGTGCCCTTACGACGCACCGGCCCTTATCTTCATTCCGCGCGTAAACGCGCGGGGGCACGCGGGTTCTCTTATCAAGCCGGAGCGACGAGCCTGAAGGTATATCGTTAGAGCGCGACATGCCCCCGGCGTGTTGCCGAACAAACTGACCATTAGCGTTTATCCCGTCGTTAAGGGAGGCGCAGCCCCCCTCGCCGTCTTATTACCGGAAGTTGCCCGTGTTCCGACGAATTATCGCGGATGTCCTCGGGGCGTTTTTATCCCTGACGTACACGAGACGACGCGGTGTGTCTCGACTGTGTGTTTCCGTTATTCCTATCGATACTCGATCGCGTCGCGGGCATTGTAAATCCCTATCCGGGCTCTTGCTCGGAGGGATGGGGCGGTCTCCGCGGGTGACGTTATTGTACTGTTTGGCCGCAAGTAATGATTTCAGCCGCGGTAATGATCTTGCGCATTACAGATGGAAAGGTTAATACCGCCCGGTCCGGGCGGTAACTAAATAGCAATTATTTGCTAACGTGGATTATTAATGATACTGGTTGAAATCGGGATTTGATCGGGGCAGAGGGGAGGGGGGATTAATCCGAATCAATGTTTACAGCTGACAGCGACAGTCGCTCGCCATGTACTAATGAAATATTCACGAAATCCCCGAAATCCATATCTGCTGTTCTGTCGCGCGAAGATTTCCCCTCCTCGGCGGGGGAGGTTTCCGTCGATCGTTCTTCGCTCGCCCCCCTCCGCCCGCCTTTGCGTCGCGTGCATTGTTCGTCAGCGAAGCCGCGATTTCCCGGCCGGCTGAATTTCCCGCGAGAATGCACGCGAGAATCACTTGGCGAATCCTTAACTCGATTAGCTCAATCCGGAGTCCGTCTCTTCGATCGATTCGACCTCGCTTCCGACGAATGACCTCCGCCCGCGGCGTTTGGATTACGTTTTCCATGGAACGTATGTTTTATCCGCTAGTTTATCTGGTTTCTGTTTGTCAACTCTTTATTAATCTTCACCTTCATTCTGCCTTCATTCTCGTTCGCGATATCGCGGAGAGCACCGCGTCGATAGATCGTACGATAGATTACTTTCGCTCGCTCGAGGGTGCCGTTTCGGGGGTGGAAACGGCTGCCGCTGCCGTCGAGCGGCTCAACCGAGCGTAGAATAGATTCCGCGCGATGGAAACTACTCGTCGGCATCGGAAGCGCATTCGGAACTATCGGAAGTGCGAAGTGCGGAGAAGATCGGGAAGCTATCGATGCGGAGATTCTCGCGACAGAAGCGAGCAATGTTATTTTCTCGATTCTCCAAGTCAAGTTTTGCGCGCTGTATGAAAAAGCGGAACAAGTGCATCAATTCCGGAGCAATTGCCGACAGTCGTCGCCGATAATCGTCGAGGAAGGCTCGCTGCGTTGGAAAGAACGATCGAGAGTCCGGCAGAGTGGCTTTCCGAGCGTTTCTCTCGGGCGTTTCGAGCGGAAATCTCCAAAGATTCGATCCTGAAAGCCGTCAATGTCGCATCGACATCTCCGTCAGCTCGTACGCGTGCACGCGCGTCACTCCGAATCTCCCTTCTGTCTCGATCACTCGGGGTTGAGCCGATCTTCCGGGCGGCACGGCTCAATTACCATCTCTGCGACGCGTGAAAATGGTTCTTCAGCAGCGCCCTCCCCGCTGCCACTCGCATTTCCACCCTAAGCCACCGCGAGCACACCCTATTACGTTCCTTCGTTGCGTCCGCACGCGGTCGACTCGCATTTTTCACCATCAGTCCGGAATCGAAGTCTTATCGCCGCTTGGATGGCTCGATCCGGTTCTGCCGTTTTCTAATAAAACGGATTAAACAATCCGTGATTTATGGCTGCCGCGATTGCACGTGGCGTGTGTCGGTTAAATTAATGCTTTCTCCTTTGTGACGCGAATTAACAATTCGTGATTTATCATCACCGCCCATTACCCCCATAGATAATTTACGCGCGCGCGTAATGTGGCTTCGCTGTTTGCCCTCTTTGTAGCGCGGATTAACGACATTAATTATTACTCATTTTACATTAATTATGACGGCAGTGTGACGCGATTTGCAAATTATTGCAAATAAACCGTCGCAAATTCACGGATTTACGCGACAGTCGGCGTTAACGAAATCAATCGCGTCGCTTGTACGACACATGCGTTCGCTCCCTTTCCCGCGGAGGAAGTTGAGGAGTGAAGGGGGATAGAGAAGCCGCGTCGTCGAGCAGCTTGGATCAACTGTGCGATGCGAATAGCAGCCGCGACGATTTGTTTAAAAAGAAGCTCGTCGCGCTTTCTTTTCGGCGAGACGCAATCGCGCCATCGCTTCAGTCTCGTAAATAAAGTATCGTGACAATCGCGAGACGTTCCTTCTTGTCCGTGCAAGCCATTTGACAGTTCTCCTGGACGTCGCCGACGATGTTAACGAAATGAAGTCCCTGATGAAGATTAGTCATTTGTAATCTCCGCAAGCCCCGCCGCGTCGCGGCGCGAATCAGACTTTAGCTTCGCCGCTGAGTGGTAACTTCTCTCGCTTACTTTACGAGCTTGAAGAGCGTCTCTTGATGACGTCCGCGGTAAATGTCGCACTTACGTTTCGCTTTAAGGAACACCGCGATGCAGTTGAGAAATTCTCGCGTTAACGTTCGTTTCTGGCTTATAAACCGGTTCTGCCGATTTATTTGCAAAGGAGAAAAGAAGAGGAATTCTTATCTCATCTTCCAGTTTATTTCCAGTTTATTCGCTCGACGACGCCGTGCGATCGGCCGAATGGCGGTAAAATTTCCATACTGCTTAGGCATGGCTCGTCTCCTCGTTTTCGAAAGGATGTTTAATACGCGGCGCACGTGCCGTTTGCGAGACGAGACTCGCGCGGTGGAAAGAATTACGCACATCCGGCTCGACTCTCGACGCTCGGGGCGCTACCGGGATTTCGAGGATCGAACTGCGTGCTATCGCGCACCGATCGAGACAGATAAAGTGAATTTCACGGGGTTAAAGGGCATGCCGGTGCCGGAGGGGACGGCGGGGGTGGAATAAGGGAAGGACGGCCGGGCGCCGATCGGGGGCTCGAACACGTAACCGCCGTGTTATCTATTAGCTCTCTGCGTGATAAACGATTCGCTTCCTTCCACGCGAACTTCGCACGTAAATCGCCTGGAAAAGGATAAGCCCCCTTCCCCGCCCTCGGAGCGCGCCTGCTACATTCTCGCTCTGACCCTGCCTCTTCGATTTCCCGATCTGCCCCTCCCCCTCCCCTTTAAACGCTCCTTCTCTTTCTGACTCTCGAATGTCGCCCATTATTATTCTCTCTCTCTCTCTCTCTCTCTCTCTCTCTCTCTCTCTCTCTCTCTCTCTCGCGAAAGTTTATTCAGAGTTTATTTAAACAGAGAGACGCGTCTCTCGTGCGTCCTGCTCTACGACCGCAGATTTCGCGTGTCGCGCAAGAAATACGCCCGTATCGATTAATCGAGATTAATCGAGCGAGCGGTTTGTTTGCGCTCGTGTCGTGTCTTCCGTGTCGACGGGAGGAGTTTCCGGCGGTAATTCGGGATACACGTGTTTGAGGTTATCCCGGGACACGTGCGCGATTCGAACTGAGAAGGGCAAGTTATAACGCGCCAATTACACGGGATAATTCCGGCGAGCGCGAGCCGTGCCAAATTTATTTCCGTGCCGTAGCGCCACGGCGGTCTCGCGACTCTATCCGTCGTCGCCGCGTTAAAACGGCGGGAAGAACGAAAATGGCTCTTTGAGCTCCCGCTTCAAAGAGGATCAGGAGCGCGGCGATGACGTCACGCGGGCAATCCACTTCCGGCCTCATTTAGTAGATCGACTGGCCGGTTAAAGGAACGACTTTCAAGAGGGCCCGGGCAATAAATATATCCGTTTATAGGCGTCTAGAGAAGTTTTGCGAGTCGTCGTCGGAAACTCGAGATTCCGACCTGCCGGTGCGCCGAGAGAGAGAGAGAGAGGGGGGGAGGGGGGGGGAGTCCGATGAAATAGGACTTGGAGTTTGCTCCCCTTGAGGATCTCGCGGTGTCGCACGTCTCGCTGTCTTCGTCAACGGGAGGGCTCGGGAAAGGGGAAAGAAGAGCGAGAGGGGGGGGGAGGGGGGGAGAAGCGAGGGCGTTGAGATTTGTTAACAATCCTGAGGGGTCGCTTTCAGTATCCGGATCCCGTATGCTCCTCAAAGATCTTCCGATAACGGCAGAGCGCGCGGCGGCGTCTGTCGCTCGGCCAATTCGCGATGTCCTCTTAAATACGGATCACCTTTGACCCGTTGACGTTATCTGCCGGTACGTGGCGAGGCTAATATCGTTAATCGAGATAATGTCAGTTCCGCGTTATGCGCGGAAAATCGGGAACTTTGCTTAACGAGATGCACGTAAATACATCCGCGAGGTAAACGTCAATTTTCTCTCTCTCCCTCCCTCCCTCTTTCCCTTTTCTCTCCCGTGGGAGGGGTGGGAAGTGGATGCTTTGTTAGTAAATGCGAAAGTCTCTTTAAAGTGCGCTTCCCGCACGGCCGCATCCGCCTGGCGCAGTTTGTTAATGGAAACTTCTAAGCGTCTCGTGCAGAATTCATATTCGCGGCCGATTGATAAAGCAGCTTTCGTCAGGACATCAATTATCCAAGTTCCGTTAATAGGATATTATGTGAAAGGGAGGAGGAGGAGGAGGGGGGGAGGGGGCAGGAATGCGGGACGAAATGGAAGTAAAAATTAAGTGAGCCTCTGATTTTCCGGACGAAATTCCGGGGACAGTGATTACAGAAATTACGGTAATTACGAAGGGTATTGATTTTTTCTCCTTGAAACGCTCTTGAATATGTTTGTTTATTCGTTCAATGGCGAGATCTATCGCCGTGCAACGTGAATGCATCTCTTTCCGAGGGAAAGGCATCCTTATCGCCATCATTTTCCAACGAGGAGTAATCGACTCTTTAATATTATTTCTTCATTTGCGAAAATAACAAGCGCGCACGATTCTCCGCAAAGGATCACGGATCAGATTCGAGAGACCGAGTTCCCCCATTAAGTGAAGATTCGAACTATCAGGTCAGCGGATGCTTCTTAAGACTTGGTACTTGGTTTTGTGTCGCAGCATCCTGGAAAGGTATTTATCATCCGAGAAAGATAAAGGTTATTTTGCACCGAGCATGCTGCTCTTTCTTTGCTCCAGTCCGCATTGTCCGCTCCTGAAGCTCCTTTAGCTTCGGTTTCAAAAGCGATCGGTGGGGCCATGATGACCTCTGGTCCGTTAAAATCAACCCTCGACCTCAGCTAGCGCTCTTCCTACGAGATGGATCTTTTTTGCTTGGCAAACGGAATGCGGTATGATGAAACATTCATGTTTGAGGGTTATTTGAGGGGATACGGTAAATCTATAATGAAATTCTTATCTCCGGAGGAATTTGGCGATCCCTTCATGGTGGAAATTCATCGGGAGCGTCTCTGTTACAATTTCCAGCCTTCTTGCTCAGCCTTTGATCGCTTCGCTCGGGGACAATGTATTTACGCGACGAAGAAAGCGCGGATCGAACAGCCAGATTCATTACTCGCTGATTCATTATTATCGCTACACTTCCGGCTTTCATTCAGTCGTCAGTCGGTCGTCGTGAAGGATGCGCGGTACAGACAGGCACCCCAATCTGGTTTCCTCTCGTTTCCTCCTCGATTCCTCCGGCATTCACTCTCGTCAAACGCGCGAGGTATGCCCCAAAAAGATAACCAGCGCATAGTGCTCAGTTTCTGGTTAACTGTAGGCGTCATGCGAACGAGGCTAGCACGATATTACGGCTCCTCCAGATAAGGAGACAATGATGGGGAGCGAGAGAGCAAGAGAGAGAGAGAGAGAGAGAGGCATCTAAGGACTCAAAAGTAGACGCAATTGGATATGTGTCATGCCTAGAGGCATGATCTTAGTCGCGGAATCAGGCTTGACAAAGGATCAAAGTCCAGTTTGTTCTCTCGGCAAGCCCCGACATCAATCTCGTCACTCGCGAGTGATCAGGAACGATGAGGGTGCGCGACCGAAGAAACGCGAGAGAGAGAGAGAGAGAGAGAGCAGAGAAGCCGGCCGGCATTCTTCCTCGCATGCTCCTCGCCCTTTCACCCCAATGACGTCACTCGGGAAGCGGCGACGAAAGCAGCAGCTGGCTGACCCGACGCTGTCGCAACGACGATGAACTCGGTACTCAACATTGTATTCTCGCCGTCGATCAGCGGATATCATCTCGTTCGAGTGCGGCCGCCGTTGGTCCCGATTTTTAATAAAACGCCCGCGATCGGAGCTAATCCAGATTACGCGGAACCTGCAGACGCGCATCTGCTCGTTATCCAATGGTTCTGAACATTATCCCCGAGTCATCAATATCGCGTTATCGTTGACGATACGCGTTCTGATCGATTTGCACGTACGACGATCGATTTTCCCTCAACGGATTGCCGCCCCTATTTATCCGATCTGGTCCGAAGCGCGCCTCTACTGCGGGTACATTCGTCTTCCTGATCCCATTATAGCTGCCAGTTAGTCATTCTCGTTTCTCCTCGATCTCCATGACGTGTATAAGTTCCGCGGTATTTTACAGATCGCTCGTAAATCTTTCTCCACTCTCGATCCTTTAACACAGCGGCGCACTTGTTGCCGCGTGCATAATAGAACGCGCCGCCGCCGCCGCCGCCGTCGCCGCCGCGGCGCGGTGTTTGTATTCTACCGATAACCGATCCGTGCCGAACACGTGTACGCATACGTACGTGTATCTTCTTCCTTCCTTCCTTCCTTTTTTCTCTTTCTCTCTGCCCTTTTTCCTCCAAGTCCGCAGCGTTAAGCTCTCCGGGATATCGCTTCTGAAACAAAGTTTCAAACGGTTCCGCGAGACGCAACTTTCTTTTTCACGATTATAGCTGGCAGTTTCATTAGGGTTAGGCCAGGAATATAAAGGCATATCGTTTACTTCCATTAATTAAAAAGAGGCAAAGGAGAAGAAGAAAGTTCAGCTCTTTCGCCTAAATGTCTCGCGCCTCTCCGGGGGGCCGTGTGTCGTAATTTAATGGACCGCGATATAAGGAGCGCGCGGGAAATTCATCAAACGGACACGCGCCTTTGGATGCGTCCGCGAGTGCGTGATATTTAAAAGTCCCGAAGGAATCGGACGCTTGCTCGCAATCTACGCACGCGCCTCTTCCATTCATCTCGCAGTCTGCGACATTCATCGCTGCAGGCGACCTCTGACCTTCTCCAGGAGCTCCAAATCCCCGAGCCATGAGATTAATTTCCACGCGACGATGCGACGAGAATGACGAGTTTCCCGACGAGTCGCAATGTCGTTTGAAGAACGCAGACTGTGGGCTCCCAGAATGGAGATGATCCAAATTGCAGCCCTTTGCGCGCGCACGAGAGAGAGAGAGAGAGAGAGAGAGAGAGAGAGAGAGAGAGAGAGAGAGAGAGAGAGAGAGAGAGAGAGAGGATCCGGCGAGGGGGCGATACCTCGGGGGCCAGGACATGTTATTATCAAAGAATCAAGATAATGGAGGGATTAGCGCGGGGGAGCAGCGCGCAAAATGTTACGCGTCTCGCACAGTAATCCCGCATCCGGTTATTTCCGCACTGCATTACGTTAGATTAATTAAATCCGACCCCCCCCCCTCCCCCTCCCCTGCCGTTGCAATTAATTGGCGCTCATCCATACGTCCGGAGATGCGCGCGTAACGAAATTGATCGGCGCGATAAATTGGCCGCCGCTGTTCGCATAATGGCGCTCCGAATTTCCGTCAAAGTCTCGGAATTTATCGTTGATTCGGAGAAAAACAGATCGGACGATCGGACGGACGATCATTCGCTAAGCGGACACGCGAGAATTTCCTGTTGGGGTATGCATGGGCGTGCATTCGCGAGCATTCGCGATGATGATCCCGTCTGAATCCAGACGCGACGTGCACCGCGGAACGGAAGGACGACGGGCGAGAAGGGGAAATATTAATGCGCTCATTAGCCGCGCTTCATATGCATGGCATGAAAATTCGCCGTTGATTATGTAACGGGGCGCTCGTTCGCGAAATCGGACAAAACGAGCCGGCTAGCCGATTATCATAAACGGTAATCGACTATAGCCGCGACCGCGATGAAACGGATGTAATCGGCAGTTCCATCATTTTCGCCGTCCGCGGCAGCGTCGCTCCTCGATAAAGGTGCTAAACCGCGTTCGCGTTCCCGTGGAACGATAAATCGATAGGACGCTCTCCATTACGCTCTGCATTAATTGTCATCGCGATCGCCGATCGCGCACCTCGTTGCTTGTATCGCGTTCGCTTGAACGCTCACTCTCGCGTCTTCTTTCACGCTTTCACGTTCGTTATGCGACTTATTGCGCTTATTTCCGTGAGAAGAAGGATAACCGTTTGATCCGCGATCAAAGAGAACGTCTGGGAGCGCGATACCGAAATCTGACGAAATCGGGATTTTCGTCGGCTCGTCTCGCGTCCTCGCGTTCGAGTCGAAGCGGAAAGAAAGGAGAGGCCACGTCGACGCTGCGCTTCGCATCAGATTCACCCCGCCCCATCATCCCGCGAGAGTCACCCCGTCTTTCCCTCTTTCTATTTTCTTCTTTTCCCTTTTTCTTCATCCATTCGCATTAATCAATCGGGCGGAAGCGACGCGCTTCGCCTCTCGCTTTCTCGGTTTGTTTCTCGCGCGCGCCGTGTTGCAACTGCTACTTTAATGTGTTCCCGCGGCTTCGGAAACGAAACGGCGGATTATGGGGCAAAGCTATCGGAACCGGCGGGTTGATAAAGTTCGATAAGGTCGACTTGAATTACCGCGCGGCGTCTCTCTGGCCTTTTCAACGTGGAGAGGGAGAGATTTGACATCTCGCTGCTCGTTGTGTTTCCCCGACTTGTGCAGAGCAACGGATCCGGCGTTTCAGCTTTCGCATTGCGCATTCGCGATCGATACGGCGTTCTGGATCGCGCATACACATGCGTTTCGAGGAAGCGATTGTTTGAGAATCGGATCGGATCCTAATCGAATTATGAATCCTGAAGAAGCGATAGCTGCGTCGTAATCCAGCACGCGCGCCGACCGCAAAGTCGCTCCTTTGAAGATTCTCCGATTGTCGAGCTCTGATTTAAGCAGCTCGACAGAGCTCGCGCGACCAGCAGCGATACTCGATCGAGAATATCGATAGGCAACGTGCGATTAGCACACCGCCAACGTCGTCACTTCGTCAATGTCAGCATCGAAGTGTCACTGTAGAGGCGAAACAAAAACGCTGCGGGTTTTAACATTCACGCGTTTTTTATTTTAATTATCTCGCGGCCGTTTCCGATCCTTTTCCGAACCGAGCGTTTTCCATCCTCTGCTGATCGTCCGCGAAGATAATAATCTAGTTTTGATCTTAATCTCGAGGATTGATCCTCGCGCGTGTCAGAAAATCGCGATTCAACGAGGCTCCTCGCGCCTCTCGGCGAGCTCTTTCGTCATGTTGCGCATAATCTCGTCGAATGCGGCGGGATTATCGCGGCCGCTGCAATTTCTCACATTCCCCGCAGCCTCATTTCTTCCCTCCCGCCGACTCCTCGCGATGCCCTCGCGAGTAATCGCACTCGGGAGAGACGCGCGAGCCTGGCCGGCGGGAGATTTAAATTGTCCATCTCAAATTGCCGCCGTTGGTCTTCTTCCTTCGCCCCCTTTTCCTTCACCTCGCTGAAATTTATTTCGGCACCACTCGCGCGGAGAGGGGCGGCCGAGGGAAGGAGGGAAAATTGCATCGCCGTGAAAATCGAACGCGCGCGTACGCGTGTCGACACCCTCGGCGTGCGAAAGGGAGAACAACAGGGCGTTTTGACATCGTTTATGCCGATGAAATTCGCTGCGTGAGAGGCTATTCGCGAGGATGGACCGCGAGAGGAAAGAAACGAGAAGGAAACGCAGAGATTTGAGAGATTCCTTATCATCAAAGCTGCCTGCGTGATGCTGTTATGTCCAATGATCAAAGTAGCTCGTGATTTCGGGTATTTCGGACGGATCTTCGTGCCATGTCGGGCAGTTGCTTTCGTGGGGGAATCGTTGAAAGGGAAATCCTTTATCATTTCTTCCATACTTTTCGTTCAAGTATAGTTAAATGAGCCATCCCTGCCATCACAAATAAAATTATTACAATAATTCTTACTACATTTAATAACAAATCCAATAAATATTATTACCTACATTATATAAATATTTATTTAAATTCTAAATTTACTAATCTGCCAAAGTAATAATAACCTTTATATTGAAACTTGACAAACAAATAAATTATAATTTTATTAAAAATTTAATATTATTCTAATCATTTAATTATTTTAATGATTAATGATAATAAAGTCCTTTCGTACAATTCTATCACAATCTTGTTGCGAGATTCGTTCGATTGTATGCGGATCGAGAATCGTTCGACGACGAAAACCGCGCGTGATGACGAATAACGGATGGCTGAGAGAAATTTTTATGGAAACTTTGCACGAAGTACGACCAACAGATTACTACAATTCCTAATTGTACCCAGATGACTAACGAATCAGTCGCGGGAATATTTTGATGTGATTTGATAAAATGTAACGCACGTGACAGAATAGCCGAAGACACTCGCGAGTTTTACATTTCTGTATATCGGCTGAAATATTCAGTAAAATGTCACGTTGGACGTTATATCCGCAATGCTGTGGATATCAAGCCTGACGTTGTTTCAATCAGCCGGAAGCTGTGTTTTCGAGTTGTCGCGGGAAGCTCGAAAAACTCGTTCGATCTTCATCGTAGAGATAAGAACGGCGGCAACAACAACGTCGTGAGAGATCCGACGTTTGAGAAATCTCAACATTCGCCGTTTAATTTCCGTCTGTTCTCGTCCTTTCACGTTCCTCTTTTGCCTTCCGTCTTTCCTCGTGACGGCACGTTCGTTCGTTTCGAATCGTCGATCGGATCGTCGTGCAATATCGGACGATGTAAGAGTACATATCCGAGGATGCGAGTCCTGCGGCGCGTTAACCGAATGTACAAGAAACGATTCAATTTACGGTGGAATTAGCGTGACCGGCGGAAAGAATCCCACCGAGGGCGCGGATAGGGAAAGGGCATAAAAAAGAAGAAAGCACGCGCGGATGGTCTCGGTTCGAGAAACAACAACGTCCTGCAAGTTTCACGACTCTCCGACGTGCACAGGTGCTGTATGTGTGTGTGTGTGTGTGTGTGTGTGTGTGTGTGCGCGCGCGCGCGCGCGCGCGACCGTCGGGGCGATTTGGAGGGAAAAAATGCGGACAGGAAATGCGGCAAGAAGGGTACCGCTGGCAATGCATCTGCCTTGTTTCTTTTTTTTTCCCTTCCTTTCTTTCTTTCTTTCTTTCTCGGACATACGCCTCTTGCTCTCCCTGTTCTTCCGCCACTTGTGATCTGGCTCGTGATCTCATTCGTGAATCTCCTTCTCCAGTTTTAACGAAGCCGCGCGAGTATTAATCACCGAAATGTATTTACAGCTGAACTGGGGGAGCATCCGCGCGATTTTTCGCGTCCGTTCTTTCCGAAAGAAATTTCAGACACGGGAACACCGGCGCGCGGTAATAATTGATCGCCGGGGGTTTTCAATCGGCCTCGATTTGACGCAGAAATTCCCAGCATCCGCGAACGACGCGCGTTATTCCGCCAGTGCCAAATTGCATGGTTAATATTTAATATGATCAGCCCGGGGAATCGATACTCCTCGATGAAACGCTGCAAACCAGTCGTTTATCGACGCCGTCGAAATAACCGTTTCCATAGCGCCGCGTCGTGCCGGCGAAATAAGAAGATATACCGCGGAGATACCAAGAACAAGCTCTGGATTGCTCTTCGATTGTTGATCGCTCGATCTCGCGCATCGAGAGCATTCAGTTCGAGAGTATCGTCGAGTGGCTGCTCGCCACACGAGTCCAGCCGATTCGCGGTAGCCGATTCTCTCTAGCAGAGAGAATTATCGACGCTCGGGTGGCTTTATTAATTGATACATCTATTAGCCGCTTTATTCAAGCATGCTACGACGCCAATGAATCGAATTAATTAATCAATTATTGTGAAAATTATCGGTCGGCTCATCGCGCCGTAATGCTTTCCCGTTCTTTGATCGCGGTGCATTTCCCGGGATACTTCCGCACAGCCGAAACTGCAGCTCGGCTGCATAGTTCGCGCGTTAATAACTCCGATAAAACGAGACCGCTAATTATCACGCTCACCTAAATCGCGCCCACCCTCGATTATATTTAGCGCACGCGTTTATACGTTTCCGCGCGCGCGCGCGCGCGGAGTTTACAAAGAATACAGCAGCATAACGTGCGTCGCATATAATCGAGGAGAGTAGCAGTACTTTGATAGATTTCGAATAACTCGGAGGCTGTCGAGATCCATTAGCTCGTATCGTTAAATATCGTGCGTGTGGCTCCATTATCCCGCAACACCGTCAGAAAATCGCGGGATTGCCGTCTGTAAGTCGGCTTATCCGACGGCCAGTCCGTTTTCGATGCGATTGATTCACGAGACACGCAGCGAGACAGGATCGCCGGCTTGTTCTGCAATTGGGTCGATCCATGCCGAGCACCTGATTAAATCCAGAATCGAATGAACCGCCGGATTAATGGCGCCGTACGCTTCGCGCGGGCGAGCTTCCTCTGCCGGCGAGGCGATTCGCTCTTTTTAATCCGCCACGCTCGCCTGAAGAAATTACGTCAACTCCGCGCTCCTCCGCGTGATTCCTCTCTCTCTCCCTCTCTCTCTCGGCCTCGGGATAACAGCTCTGAAAATAATGCATTGCCCCCTCGCCCTCCGGCCACACCAGCGGAGATATCTCGGGATATTTCGGCGGTCTCGCTCGATCGCGACGTTGCGTTTGCGCGCAAGACTCTTCGACGGCTTCGTTAAAGGTAAAGTAACGTTTTTAATACGCGCGGATACGCTTCCGTCGAAAGTTGCGCATTGATCGGCGAGAAGCCGCGGTCGGTCGCAGACATTCGCCATCCGAGAGGCTGCGGAATAACGACGACACTCGCTCAATGGACCACAATGGTGGTATCCGAATCCCCGACGAAAATGCAGAGTTATACACGGCCAACGCACGCCGGGATCACGAAGAACATTATTGATCACGGAAACTGGGTCAAGTGCCGCGCGAATAAAGATTCCTTGCCGCGATATTTCGCGATATCCCTCTCGCGTCCTAATTATGCTCGTCGTGATTTCATCCAGCGATATTCGTCCCGGATATTCGTCGATTCCCGGCGATTCATCGCTGTCGCGACCTGCGCGGCTCGTCGAAATCGGATAATCCGCGCGCATCTCGAGCGGAAGGATCGAAAAGTCCATCGAATTTTTGAATCCCGCTCTCTCTCGCTCTCTCTCTCTCCCTGTTCTTCGCAATGCAACTCCTTCTGCCCGCGGAGGAATGCAAAAATTATGCATGTTTGATGCAGTTAAGAGCACATCTCTCAGCAGATCGACTTCCGTTGCGCGCGAATAACCCGCGAGCTTCCCTATCTCGCGACCGAGCGCGGTCGATTGCAATCGCCTGAAATATTAATTCGACTGCTCTGAAATGGGGTGAAAATTCGATACGTCGCCTATCCCTATCCCGGAGCATCCCCCGTTGGTCCGGTAGGGTTTTCCTATCGCGCATACGCGGTGTCGCCCGCGAAGCTGCCCTCTGAATCGATTAGCTAATCGATTGGCGTAATTAGAAGAGAGGAAAAGGAACTTTTTTTTTAGGCCCGAGTATCACCGGACTGCTCTTTCCTCTTTCTCTTCAACGTTGATACGCAACGATCGCGCAGCGCGCATCTCCACTCATGCTTAACGAACGTTGTCACGTGTTGCACTTGAATCCTTCTTCTCGAATTCAAGCACACGCCGAGCGTACGCGACTTGCAAAGCCAGTTGATCAACGACACCCTGTATACCCGGAGCACCTCGGTAACGTCACGACGATGGGCATTACTGGGCTGTACTCCGAATGTATCACCGAGGAGAGAATATTCAATGGTCTGGTCAAGTAAATATTAGATGAACCCGCACGACGATGGGGTGCCGGGCGGTCCTTCTCCCTTCGGACGTATACACATCCCTCGATTATACATTTCCCGCACCGGACTCGGCTCTCCGCGCTGGATGCTTTTTTGCGAGGACAGACGGGACGGAATTTCGGCGACGCTGTTGCTCGTCTTTCTCTCCTTCGCTCCCGGGGAACGCGTTTCAAATCCTCTTCGCGTCTGAGAAACTCGCGAAGATTGCGAGTGGCAAAATACCTGACAATGTCGCTGTGCGATAAACCGCGCGCGAGCGTCATGAAATATCGACGACGAGTATGAAAAGTCAGCGATGAGGAGGCGTGAGATAGAAATCTACAAAGTAGCGCGAATAGCACTCGGGATTTGCTTCAAAGGAGCGATCCTGCATCGCGCTCCATTTCGCACAGGAACGACCCGCAACCCTCGACATGATCGGGAGATTAAGAGACATCTCGCCGGCTAAACGCGATCTCTGTCTCTCTGCTCTCGGAATTGCGAAAAGGGAGACGAAGATCCGAGCGAATGACCAAAAAAGTCGCCAAAAAGTCGCGAGCGCGCGAAGAACGCGATAGATTTCTTGTCGCGCGAGAGCGCGAAATTTGAAATTTAACGTCTCGTCCGAGTCGGATTTTGATCCATGATGACGTCGCGCGGATTCGAGCTGGATGCAGCTCTCATTCGAGCATCGTCGCGGCAACGCTCGGCCGACATGCGTCGATATGTCGTCGTTATCGCGCCTCGATCCGAGGCGCCGTCCTCGGTATCCGGCGAAACAGCGGATACTCTCATGCCGCCATGAATCATGCAACGCTTTCATTAATTTCCCGAATATGCAAACAACGCGTCGGATTTTCCTTTTCCGCCCTCCGCGCGACTGTTCCGGGGCACGGGGCGAATGGTTGGTAGCGAGGAGCCCTGTTTTCCCCGATATTTCGTGCAAAGCCGAGAGGCGATTGAGGATCGGGGTACTTTTTCGCGCTCGTGCGTTTAAATTAATCATGGACGGGAGAATCCCCACCCCCCTCACACACACACACACACACACACACACACACACTCTCTCTCTCTCTCTCTCTCTCTCTCGCTCCCTCCTCCTCTCCCCCCTCTCTGTGTTTGTCTCTCGCGTTTCGCGTTTCGAACCCCCGAGGCGACTCCGGGAGGAAGAGCGGGCGCGAGAGAGCGCGAAAGGGGTCGAACAACGCGAACCTCCGGAGCGGGGAGGAGAGGGGGGGATCGGTGGTATACACAACACGGGTGGATGGGACGGTCCGCATAAATATGGAAATTTCGCAAATCAAGTTAGTTGGCGAAGTGTCGTCGAGTTTTTCAGGGAGATGGAGGAGGGCAACGTTATTTCTCAATTTTCTACCGCCCCGTTTTTCCGGCGCTTTTTCTTCTCTCTTCTCCCTTCTCCCTTTCCTTCCTTTTCTTTTCGTTATATCTTCCCGCTGCGTTGCGAGAGCTGCAGCCGCGACGATTTGGCGGGCAATTAACCGCCGGTTTATACTGTACGTTGCCCGGTGATTGCGTGCCTTTTGTTCCCGCGCGGGCTAATTAATTTATAAAGGATGCTCGCCGAGTGTGCGCGCGTCTGTGTGCGCGCACACGCCGCACGTATTGTGCAAAACGTGCATTGTGCGCGGCTATCGGGAACGAATTAATCGAGCAACGGGGATCTCAAACGTCGAAGCCCGAGTCGATCAATTATTTCGCGCTCGTCAACGTGCAATGACATTACGATCGCGTCGCGAGCTTCGCTCGTGATATCCAGAAAAAAGATCCTCGCGCGGATTCGACAGAAAGCGTGGCTCGTCGCAGAGAGAGAGAGAGAGAGAGAGGCACACCGAGAGTCTCTCCTTGCTCGCGATTTTGTTGTTTCGTGACTTCGTCGAGACCTGGCGTTGCCCGGGACACGTGGCTCCGGTTAATTTCCAAAGTGGATGGGTATCGGGTTAATCCGCGGAGCTCGCAACAACGCCGGTTTAACCGCCGGGACTACATTTGCCGATTTAAGCCGCTGCTTAAATATTAGTTCAAGCGCGGCGGCTGCGGCCACGGCTTCCGATGCCCCGCGGATAATCGCGGTGCCTTCCAGCATCGCTTCCAAATGACCGCCGTGTGCATGGATATGCTCTGAAAACAGTGGTGCATTCAATGCGAATTAGTGGATCCGGAGAAATAATCGGAGGCGCTTGAAATCGCGGCGGGGCCGCGATTAAGCGGCCGGGGAAACCGTGCAGAGTTCGATTATTATTTTCGCGCAATCTCGTCTGCTTCGGAATTAACGATCGAGCAGAGTCGCCGCTCCCGGAAAATATCTCTCACTCTCTCCCACGTGCGTGGTCCTTTGCGCCTGGTCTTCACCCGCGGATGTTCCCGCGGATGTTCCCGCGGAGACAGTATCGCTCGCAGCGGAGGGGAATTTCGAAGAGGCGTTTTTTTTTTTTTTGAACCCGCGCACAAGCGCCCGTTTATTCGATACGTCTAATTAAATCCGATTTATTCGCCACGTGACATCGCGCGCGCTCAGCGAATCGCAGGAAGACGGAAATAATCGCGGACGGATCACGGGAGCGATCGTTTCGCTTCGACCTCGTAATTGAATCCCGTTTTAATTCCGCGATCGATTAAATAATAAAACGCTGTCCTTTGCGAGCATGCGAGGAGTACGTAATCCAATCTTCCGTCAGAAACTCGAGATCATAGGGAACGCTGTAACCCGGGAACTGCCCGTGTGTTGTTCGTCAGGGATTATCGGGAAAGTGAGACAGCCAGAGAGACAGAGAGCAATGGGAAGAAAGCACAACACAGCACGGCAACGACAACTAAACAACGGGAAAGGAATCGAATTAAAATCCAATTGTCTTCGGTTGCAGCTTCGTAGCTCACGCGACGCGGCATTGATTCGATTTCGAGGCGAAAAGGCCGAGAGAGAGAGAGAGAGAGAGAGAGAGAGAGAGAGAGAGAGAGAGGGAGAGAGAGAGAGAAACTCGGCAGGTCCGGACACCATCGGAAACGGCACCCGGGGGGATTTTCCGTCGCTCTGTCGGCCATTCTTTGCGGTATTTCATCTCGCGTATTTACGTACTTCATCTCCCGCGTGTGCGCCGCGCTTTCTCGCGACACGTGGGACATTCGAATTTGATTTACGCCCCGCTCGATGCTCGTACGTTCTCGCTCCGCTGCCGAGTTCCGCGAGCCTGTTGCGGAATTTTTGAGAAATAATGCGCGGTCCGGCGCGCGAGCGAGCGATAGAAATTTCAGGGAATGCTACGGGGAAATACGCGAGGGCATCAGCGCGGCGGCGATCTATTCGGTGATGTTGAAACAATTTGCGGCCATGTCTCGTGGATTCCGCGGACATGCAAATGAGAGAAGAGAAAAAGCGAGATCGCAAGTGGGATATCGCGTCATTGTCGCGAGAGCTTCGCTACTTTGCGCGCGGTTCTTGGAAATTTCTCTTTCTTTGGCAATCGTCGAACTGGATTTCGTTGTCGAAATCGAGAAAGAAATGGATGAGCTGACAATAAGTAACCTTTAAGCCTTTTTTATCCTGCTTCTCGTTGTTACTCGGCGCTCAGGATTAGCGTTTAGCCACTCCGGCGAGTGTACGTCTGAATAAATGGATGAATTAAAGCGACGAATAAAAAGAGCGCCGGTTATATTTCATTAATGTCCCCGGGGAGGGCAGAAAGAGAGGAAGAGAGGGAGAGGGAGGAAGGAAACGGGGTATTTGTACGTATTAAAAAATGATAAGGGACAGCGCAGCTCGCGCGAGAGGCGTCCCCTATAATTCCGCGTAATGCGATCCGGCGTGGATCCGCTCGCCCACTCGTGGCGTGTTTTACACGCTGGAAGTTGGCGCCTTTCTCTTTTTTAAATTGTGCCTTAATTATCCCCCTCGCAATCTGCGGCGGTCTTAACTCAGGCGTAAATTATCTTTCCGCCCGAGCGGCCGCGGAAAAATGCGCTTATTGTCGACCCACGTGCTCGCGGAAATACGCGCGCGCGCGCGCGTGCGATACATGTGTACAGCGTCGCGATGGATTTTGAGCGAGCGGTGCGGCAAGAAGGGAATCGTTTTTCGGGGTCGGCGCGATGAATGATTAAAATCGAATTCCGCGGCTCGGAAGTCGGCTCGAAAGCTCTCCGACATAGTTAGGAACTGGGAGAAAACTGCTCCCCCTCCCCCGAGTCGTCCAATGGAATTACTTAACTCATCCATCCGTCGCTCGAGGGTGAAGCAGAGAACCGAGGGCGAACAGTCCGCTGGATGGGGGCGAGGGGGAACCGAGCCGGCGTCGCAGCTACAACGTTTGTTGATCGTTAAGTCTGAAAATCCGATTTGCTGGATCTCGAGAGAAAGAGACCGCCGCCACGCACCGATAAATTTCTCGCTGACGCCGAGTGCTGCCCCCTTCCCCCCTCCCCTCCCCCATGCCTGTCTCCTGACGTTAGATCAAATTTCGATGCCCTTGATCCTCGATTACCGATTACGTGGCTGAATTTGAGCAAGGACTCTCGTCGCCGAGGCGGTCTATTCGGCGGTCATTCGATTGATGAACTGTGGACGATGAAGAATTTATTCCTCTTCAATAATCTTGGATAATCGAGCGTCCAACGATCGACAAATATCTAATCCACCGTCGAAAAGTCTCTTATGAATCGGCAATCGAGGAGGGAATTAAGTTTATTATCGAAACGTGGATTCGCGGAGCTTTCGTAGATCGCGCGACGCGATCATCGACGCATCCACCAAGATCCATCTCGGAGGTGATTCCTGTGAAGACGTGAAGATAAAATTTCGTCAGGTCAGCGTGTCGGCGGCACGGTCCAAGCATCGTCCAGTATCCCGAGCGATCTGCCCCAAGATTACTTCGCAAACTTCGGGAAATAACTAGCGTAGTTGCATGCACGCGCGGCGGCAAGTTTGCGAGAATAGATTCGCTCGCGCGAGTGTGTGCGTTGCATCGCGTACGCGATAATGGATTGTTTTTAATTACGAATTTTCACTCTGGCGTTCTGTTTTTCGCGCGACGGAAAAAAAGTTGCGCGACGATACCCGGCGCTTCTGCTCCTCCCGCCAAAGTTGAGCAGAAGTATTGAAGTTCAAACGACCATCTGTTGATCTCCACAATCGTCAGCCGAGGATAAAGCGGTTCGCGTTTCAGTCGCGCGAGATGAAGTGGAAAACGTGTCTCGGAATTAAATGGAAATGTCTGTTGTCCTTTGAGATGGCAGATAATGAATGAACCTTCAACTTATTATTCGCGCTTAACGGCAAAAATGATAATTGTCATTTTCACCCCATTCGGCGCGCCGTAATTCATTAACCAGGAGGGGACTCCCATCAAATTTTAGCCATTTCATTAACGAGACATTCTTTTCTAATCGAAAGAAGAAATTCGAATTTCCGAACGCGGATGTCGAATCGCGCGAGAACGCCGACGCGCTGCAAGCCCGAGGAGCAATAAACTCACCGTCATCGTCATCGTGATCATCGGGAACTCGCAGAGGAGCTTACCATGACGGATTTTATCGCGAGGTGCGCCGAAATATCCGAAATTCAGATATAGCGCCGCGTCGCGCGGCACGAGAAAAGCCGGCAGGGAATGGGGATTGCCCCGCGCTCGCGGGGCGAGGGGGAGGAGGGGGGGGGGGCAGGCAGGCAGGCAGGCGAGGGATCGGGTCGCGAATGGAGAATGGGAGGCGTGGCCCGAAAACTTTTGATAACACTTGCAAATTGCTTTCGAAAATAGAATAACAATCCAATTTCGCCGCTCGCGGCGGTCGACTGAGGCTGCCGGCTCTCGGCAAGGCCGCGAAGGGGTGGATCGAGAGGGCGAGTACGAAGCGCGCGCGCGCGCGCGCGCATGTAGGAGTTGGATTCGACAGACCGGACCTCGAAGATTACGCGAGCGAAACGACGTTAACGCTTTAACTATCGGCGAATTTTTTCAACCCTCCCCCCCCTCCGCCCCCCCCGGCCAGTTTAAGCGACGTGCATCCCCTGTCGAAGGATCGTTCGAATAAGGATCTCCGCGCGGATGGAATAACTTATTGGGGCTTCGACTGATCGGGGAAATGTACGCGGCGAATTCATTTTAGACATTAAGGCTGAAGAGCTTTCGCGGAGATGTCTTTGCAAACTCATTAACAACACTTCTCGAAGAAATCGAGAGAGAGAGAGAGAGAGGGAGAATCTTACATTTAGAATTTTTATATATTAATCAAGTGCTTTCTTCGGGCCTTCGATACGTTATACATCGATATATGCGCGTGTCGCATATTTTAGGTAATTATAAAATATTAACTTGCATTATCTTCCTTATCCTTTCGAGTGATCTCTGTTAGTTCGCCGACAGTAAGACGGTCCGAGGAAAATTGCCGTCGACGTCGAGTCAGGAACCGAATGTTGGAAGTGGGCGAGCTCGAGCGAGAGAGTTGAATGGCCAAGAAAAGACGAGGATCAACCTCGTGAAATGTGCCGGCGACAGCAATCTTCGCTGCCTTCCGGACAATCGGGCGAGGTCTCTTCCGTTTCCGGAATCCATCCGTCGTTCTGCCGATATAATTGCCGTTATATATCCCGGGGAAGATGCTCGAGAATGGCCACCGTTTTACCGTTCATCGATCGGAACAGTCGCGCGATTAACAGGACAATTTTCATCCTCTACTTACGTTATTCCGGATGACGATACGGTTCGATTCTCCGATAAAAATATAAATTCTGCTTTCCCGCTGGAAGCAGAGGCGTTCTATCGAACGATCGTGACAAATCTGCCCCGTCGACCTTTCATTTTCACACCTCGGCGTGGAAGACGTTACGTCTGCTTCTGCGAGAGGTTTTAGAGTAGTTTGCAACTTAAGAGGGTTCGTACATCCGCGGAAAATCGCGACCGCAGCGCTTAGGGTTAAACGCATCCGGGGGACCAGCTTCTCTCTCGCGTCTGTTCTCGCTTGGCTCAAAGATCAGACTGTAAACTGGCTTTTACGATCAAGCGGGCGACGATGCACAGTGAAAGCACCGTGCAGTTATTTTACAAGTTCCACTCCTGCAGGATCATCCCCATATATCATGATACGCCAATTGAACCTGCTTCAACAGCCTCGTCGTTCATTCCGAGCGTTCTGTTCTTCATCGCTTTGGCGAGCAAAACTCGGCATCTCTTCGTACCTCGGTACTCTTCGCCTAAAAACATTCCAAATATGGATCCAATGGAAATTATGATGATAGGCTTTCGACGCCTCGGATTGAAAAACAAAGAACACTTTATTCTTCTCCGCTGGGATACAATGTCTCTCGCAAGACTGGCTCTCTGATCTCGCTCACTTCGCGAGATTCACAGCTCGCGGCTCTCTATTCTCTCAGTCTTCACAGTTCGCTCATCTTGGTGCAGCGCATCTTTGATTTCTCCGAGACGACTCTCCCGCGCGCGACGTACTCAACTTCAAGACGGTGTCATTGCATGAAAACAACCCCCGGAACACTTGTATCAGCCAAGTACGCCGCATATTTCTGTCCAATCCGGACTACGTCATGTTGTAAGCGTTTTCTCTTCCGCGGCTGCTCTTTTTTCTCGACGCGACGCGCGCGCGCGCGCGCACACACACACACACACACACACACACACACACACACACACAGAGAGAGAGAGAGAGAGAGAGAGAGAGAGAGAGAGAGAGAGAGAGAGAGAGAGAGAGAGAGAGAGAGAGAGAGAGAGAGAGAGAGAGAGACACCGATTTATAGACTTTTGATGCGCATCGACACAATCGAGGTCTTTCTTCTCTTTATCCCACATTCCTTTCGGTTATCCCGAATTGCTAAATTCAAGACGCCTGTTAAATCCGAAGGCGGGAAGGCGTGTAGGAAATTGCCGCAATTTCATGAGAAAATGTCGTAATGAAGTTGAGTTAAGTACGTCAAGAATAGGACATTACCGCGACGTCGATCGACCGCTCCTGCCTGTCGAACAATTAAAGGTTCGTTAATCGAGGGGTAATTATACTTTCGTTTTCATCTCGTCGTCCGAATCATGCTACTCTTCGATATCGGCCTGTCTTTATCTTCCAACATTTCCTCCTAGCATCTCTGATAACTTCTAATCGGTAATCCTGTGGGGTAAGCTTTGCCGAGATCGAGCAAAGCACGAGGGCTGGTTTCTAAAATTTGCCTTATATTTTTATATCACGTTTGAATAATGAGGCACTCTTGAAGGTAACGATTATAACGATTATGCTTGCAAAGTCGTCAGTGTTTATCCAAAGATTATTGATAAGTATTTACTTCAGATGTTAAACCAATTGTGATTAAACCAATGTGACGCTGTATGCGTATAATAATCAACACATGTACGAATTGATTACTTAATGGATTATCTTAAGATTTATCTATCGCCGTTCGGGAGCGTTGAAATCGGCTTGTCGGGGATTCTATCGGGAAAGTGAAATATCCGAACCGCTTTTGTAGCAGGATCGAGATATGCCGCGCATGAATGGCGGAGCATATCTCAGAGGATCGAGAGAGGCGCGATGCTTTAAATTTCATCTGCGCCACGTCCGACCTTAATCGCATCCTGCCGACTAAATTTCCCATTCAGCTTCCCCCGCGGGACCGTTTTCCGTTGCCGACTTCCTCCTCGCAACGGAATTATAAAGGCGATCGCGAGCGCGAACTCGCTCGCTCGCTCGCTCGCGAAAAAGCCAAATATCGTCCGCGGTTCTCCATGGCGGCATAACGGAAACGTAACGACTCTCATGCAAGCCGCTGTGTTTTCGATCCTTCCGCCTTTTTCCCCATTTCTCCGGCATTCCTCGGTGGGCACGAATCGATTTAGGTATTTATAAAAGCTGAGGAACGATGGCCGGTGGAATCCCCTGAAAGTTTCCCAACGTTTGCGCCGAACGAGCAACGTTTTGTGTTGACGCGCCTTCGATATTTCACGCAACACTGTTCAGATATTTATTTATTGCCGGTTCGAGAGAGTGTGTTCAGTAAAGATGAGAATCGTAGAAAACAAAATAACCTCCTTTAATCGTCAAACAACCTAACGCTTACAATATTTAGATACTCGCTCTTATTAGGTAACACATGTACGAGCGTTGCTTCTGGCGTCTCGCAGGACACTGAAGACACTGATTCTTTATCGTTCGTTATAAGCGAACGATCTTTCTTTGTTTCGGCAACGGTTGCGAGTTAATCCCTTGGTTTTGTGACCCATACTCGATATAAGTTGTTTACGTCGAAAACTGTCCAAAAACCAAAGATGACTCATACAAAAACCGTAACATTTTGGAAAGCTTACCTCTTTGCTTATGCACGTAACAATCGATAATCCATGTATAAGTAATCGCGATTGTACGAGCTCGAATGCTCGAGATGACTTCAAGATCATTCGAATCGCGTCAGTGATCGTAATCTTGTGACCAGGCATGGAGGGAGGGAAGAATAGTTGTAAATAACGCTTTGCGTGTATTATCGTGAGTTAATAATTATAAATTCACTCAACTTTATTAAAACAAATATAATTAATATTGAATAATTTCCACGATAAACATTAGTTACTCAAGGTAAAAGCAATGAAAATAAAATAATTAACATAAAAACAACTAACATTATAGGACAAATATAATAAATCATAAAATTAGCATTATAAATCAACTTACCCCCCTCTTTTCTTAATAATTTAAAACCATCACTAAAAGGCTGTAATAACCCCAAAAATCCAACTTTATTAGGATCTTTACAAAACTGTATCTGTAAATATCTTAACACCTTTCCTTCAAGTATCGAAGCGAGCCCGGACGAGTATCGCGAGTCCTTGGCGCTTTTTGTGTGGCGCGACTTGATCGCCGGTGATCTTGCAGAGAACGATGAACGAGATAGCATTATTGAGAAAGAAGAACGTAAGGAACGCGCGTTAATGTACGCGAAGATGCGTCTTCCGGGCAACGGCGCGCGGGAATTTCCGGTTCTCGGGGAAATCGATTATCCTTCCGTGATGTTCGACCCGGAATCCCATATCCGCGGGAGACGCGCGCGGGGAGGCACTTTTGGAAAAAAAAAATCGCGCGCGAGATTCTGTCGCGCGAGCTTTCACGGTTTATCCGGCTCGCCTTTGAGACCCGCCGCTACTTCCAAGCGATGGCTCAACTCCAGAGGAAGAGAGAGAGAGAGAGAGAGAGAGAGGGAACTCGTTGTTCTCGCGGCTGGCTTCCGGCCTCCAGTTTTCGGTGCTTTTTCCGAACGGCGATCCGCACTTTCGGAACTCGCGTTGCAGCGCAATCTCCCTCTCGAGAAGCGCTCGGTTCGCCCTGTGATTCGATGCCCTGCAGAACGGATATTATTTTTGCGCCGCTTTCCCTTCTCTCTCTCTTATTGTTTCTCGTTCACGTCGTCGTCCACGTCGTCGTCGTCGTCGTCGTCGTCGTCGTCGTTCGCTTAAGCTTTTTAGCTGGCACAAAGAACTTTTAAGTACCTCTTGAAAAACCGTTGCTAAGTCTACTTTCTTCCGCGATTATGGCTTATTAAACCCCCATGCCTTTATTAGGCCCGGCCCTCTCCCTTTTGTTCGCCGTAGATCTCAGGATAATCGCCGTCCGCGAAGGCGACTCGGATTGTCCTCCGTCTTCGACGTGGAAGTCACATTTATTTCTTCCTTAATCGTCTGATTAAGAAGTAATTGCCGCACACATCCCTGAGAATAGGTTTACGCTCATCTGAAGTGTGCATTCGAAGGTGACAAGCAACGCATCTGGAAGTTTAGGCAGATAAGCGCGTTCTCTCTCTCTCTCTCTCTCTCTCTCTCTCTCTCTCTCTCTCTCTCTAAAATCAGTATTAATCACGCGGCTGTCGTGCGTGCGCGACTGGACGCCGTTGAAGCCGCGCATTACTTTCGTCATATTTCTTACGCCGAGGGTGTCGAAAATTTATAAAGATAGCCGCGTCGTTTTCTACGCAACGGAAGTTCGCGAGACATAAATTACGGTACGCAGGTCCTAAACGGCCAACTTTCGCGTATCCTCCGCCCTTATCTCGCGCCACGTTGCCGCAGGATGTAGGCAGAACGACAGGAACGGTGATATTCGGGGTCACCGGATGTTCCCCCCCCCCCTCTCTCTCTCTCTCTCTGTCGGAGCTCCCCGCGCGCGTCTCTTTCTTTTTTTCTTCTCTTCTGAGGAACGCGTTATTCTGAAATTCATGAAGCCGAACGACGGGATCGCGATAAAAACGCGAGCTGCTCGCGGGAATCTCATCTCGCCGTGTGAACATGCCCTTCCGGGTCATGTTTGCTCGACTGACTCGAGATTGCAATGGTAGCTCTTAATAAATGTCGCTCCTTCGAAAGGCTAGATTCACCGCTAGATCAGTAATCGCGATCTTTCCCCGGCTGTCTGTGTATTTATGCCGCAGTGTTTGTTATTCGGGAAAACTCGAAGGAGCGCCTAAAGATTCGTGTAACGCGGCTGAACTTGGAACAACGGGGCTTTCATGATCGAGGCCAGGCTACGCGCGACCCACGTCTGGATCGTTTGCCCGGCTCTGAAAGTTTTTTCATCGCAAAGTTGCGTTCCTCGAGACTTAACGTACTCCGCGGAAAGCGGTCGACGAATTTCCCCGGTTGCGCCTTTCCAATCTTACGTTCGGCTCTCGGCAAAGTTGCACTCCATGCCGCCACGCGACGAACGCACACGCGCACGCACGCGAGCGACTCGTTGTCGCGCGGCTTTGCTTTCCGCTCGCGCGTATTTCGTAGGCAGCGGGCCGGGCATTATTTTGAAATTCATGAGGTCGAATGGCGTAACCGCGTAAAGGCGAAGTTCGGGGCGGAGGGACGGGAAGGTAGCTACCGGTGGATGGAGCGGAGTGGCCCGGTTGAAGTAACTTTTGTCGGTTGCGGAGCGGGAAGCGGCCGGAGGAGGGGAAAAAGAAAAGAGACGCCGCGCGACGCGGCGTCGTGTGCCGGCACAATCGCTATTTTGCATGAGCCGGCGGAGAGTGCAGCGTCTCGATATTTGAATATCTATCCGGGCGTTCGTGGAAATTAAATTTAATCGGCGGACGTCAGTTTTATATCTCGCGTTGAAGCCGCGAGAGTGCTTCTTTCGGTCGGCGCTTCTCGACGAATCGCTTTTTCACGGATTTTCGCAATAAGCGTGAGTTTACGCGATGGCGACCATGTCGCGCGATTACTCTTGAAACGTCCCTCGGCTACCTCCCCGACGTCTAAATGGCAAATGGAGAGATCTTATCCTTCAATCCATCAATTTTCCCGAACGGAGCGTATATTTCGCGTATATTCGTGATCGATTATTTCCAAAGAAATAATTCTCTTCGAAGAAATTTCTTGGCGAGATCATTCGCCAAGACGAATGATGACGAGCCGGAGAGAATGAAAATTAATAACGCAGATTTCAATGCGCGATGCTTGAATAACGAGACAAAGTCGCTCCGAGCGTGCATGTTCCTCGTTTCAGCCCGCGCGATCATCATCGATCTATCAATTAGGCGGTCGATCGACGAGAACGCGCCGGCAGGTTTCTTCCGACCGCAAGATGCAAATGAAACCCCGCTAGCTGTGCGCGTTAATTAAGGCAAAACTCTCGCATCGACTTCATTAGCGGATAGATATTCCGGCTGCGCGGAAGGAAACACCATTAATGATGATAGTCACGGCGGCGCCGCTCGCGTATTGATAACGTCGATCGGCGCTATTATGCGCCCGTCCGACTTCTCGATACGATCATCCCCACGAGCGTTCGATTAATCGTGTCCGATTCGTGAGATCCGGCGAATTTTTGCTCGCGATTGCTCACGAGCGCAAGCATGACGACACACGAGAGAATCCTCGGCGTGCTTTTATCTCGATCGATCGATTTCTCCCCTCCGCGCCGATTTTTCTTCTCGGCTCGCCGGATCGGCGGCGCTCTTTGTCCGCTGGCTATTAATTAAAACCGGAGCGCTCTTAGCGTTAGCGTTTTTCTTCGCCAACTTGAGGCTGACCTCCAAGTTCGGCGCAGCCTGCTGCGACGAAATCGGATTTGTCGACGAATTCGTCATTAACCGCCCGATTCCCGCGCTCTGTATTCCGATTTTGAATAATCCGGGCCGGACGTAGCTGGCGTAAACCGCAAACAGGGCGCAAATCCGACGATAATCCCGGCCGATAATCCGCTCTTCATCTGCTCGGCCTGACTCGACGAGCTCTCGCGGAAGGCCAACGCGAATCCCCGAAACGGAAGACGCAATCCACTTTCGCGGCTCTTTGTTTCGAATATCGGATATCATTCGTCGCCTCTCCTTCCCGCGATGCCGGCGCGATTCAGTCCAAGTTCGTTTCGCCTTAACGAGAAGCGGGGAGAGGGGGGGGGGGCTTTAATTTCTGCCCTCTTTCCATCTCATTTGCCGCAGAGCGGTCACTCGATGCGAGTGGCTTACGCTCGGGCGAATCATTGGGTTCGTCAGCGAGATGCGAATCGCCCTGCTGGTCGTTGTATCATCGATTTATTCGATAATTTCCATTTCCTGTCTCGATTTATTCGATTCGAGATTCTTCGACAGATCGAGATGACTTTGTCAAAACTGAACGTTGGGGGGGGGGTTTCTCGTAAATTCGCGCATCTGAGAGGGATTGATTAATAATTCCACGCCCACGACTCACCGCTCGGTGCTCAGCCCCCCCCCCCTTCCCCTTTCTTTCTCATAGTCCTCTTTCTCTCTTCGGCTGTTCAATTAATCGACTCGTCTCGTAAGTATGAATTTAATAGACCCCTCCCCCCCTCCCTCGCCGTTAATTTCCAATACGCTGATGAAACGGACGGACGTTTATCTCCTCGTAGACACCCTTTATTTAATACGATATTCAGGCTTTACGTATATCGGATATTACGATGGCCGCAGGTGCGCAGTGTCGATCAATCGCCGGTAAATTCTCGCCGGGCGTCGTAGAACGTTAATAACGATTCTGGTCTGGCGGTTATCAATCGGCCATGGGGAAATTTTCACTCATCAGCGAGCGCATCGCACGCACGCAGAAAGAAGAGGGCGAGCAATATCGGGGATGGGGGATACGTAATCCTGTCCGGTAGTGTCCGCAGAGCGATCGGCAACTCTTGCCGATCGAGAAATCTCGGTAATCTCGGACGGAAGAGTTGAGGAGGTTGAGTCCGTTGTTTCGCCGGGACGCGACGAGCACGCGTATCCACGCGCCATCCATCTCGAAGGGCAATAATGTTGTCCGCACCCTCGGCCCTTTCCCCGGTAGCCTATCATGGCGGCTATCTTGGGGCAATATTATTTTAGCGGTGCTACGTCGCGTGCCTCGCATCCTTCCGCCACTCGTTGTCGTCGGAGAGGATCGAGGCGAGAAAATTGACCCACCTACGAAGCGGAGCGAGCGTGTCCGCGGGATAACAGAATCGCGGCCGGGATTGCCTCCGGTAACATTTTCGGGATTTAGATCGCTCCCAGGAGCGATTTTCAGATTTACAAAATCGCCGGGCTTCGCTCCATTCCTCTCGGAGTCGCGCCGCCGTTCTCCCGACAATATCCACGCTCTCCTGCTCGTTGCACTTGCTCTCAGCGCTCGATCGCGCGCGTCGTTACGTCCGCGATCGCGCTGTTTATTCATCTGTAGTCGCTCGGCGGAGCGTGTCGCGAGCCGAGTTGCCGCAGCATCCGCGGCCGAGAGAGGAGAACTCGCGTAGCCGGCGCGTGAGATTGGTTTGTCATCCGAGCGAAACTCGATCGTTCTTCCCGGGCTGCTCGCCCTCGTATCCTGACGTCCGCTCAGCCGCGCGGACGATCTTGAGACAATTCCGTGCGGGTCGTCGGCCACGTAAAGCGCTCGTGCGCTCCACGGCGGGTCGCGCGGGAGATTGGTCTCCCGGCGGAAGCCGGGATGACGAAAAACTAAAGGAAAACAGCGAGCGAGGCCGAGATAGGGGAGGAAAGAAAGGAGCGAGCGGCTGCTTCCTGGATTTAAGATCTCGACGACGGTTCGAGGGAGAACAACACGCGATCCCGCCAGCTCGGCGCTGGACGGCTGCTGCGCTGCAGGGGAGGAGGGGGGGGGGCGCGGCGCGGAGTTGGGGGGGGGAGGGTTGGGTTGGTTCTCTTGGGCCGCTGGAGGATTGAAAGATGTGAGGAGGAGACGACGAGGAGAGGAGAGGAGAAACAGAGATGGAGAAACGACGGAGGCGGCGGGCTGTAATCCACGAGAAATAAATAATACACAAACGAACAGCGAACGATTCCACCGGATGTTGGTCATGTCGGGGATGTTGAACCCCCTGTCCCGCATATCCATGAGGAAAATACGGAATCCGGGGCTTCCGGCTCTACTCCCGTTTTATACGCGACTGGCGCCCCCCCCCCTCTCTCTCTCTCTCTCTCCCTTGTGATCGCAGAGAGATGGAGATTTCGTTTTATACGAAAGCTCTTGCCGCTCTTTGAACGCTCTTTGAACGATATTCTGTCTAACAGCGCGCATACGATGCACTGAAAACGTTTACGGTGTTACTTTCGCAAGGTAAACCGTGTACGAGATATGCGTCATCGCAGAAAACGCGTCGTTCTAATTGCACTTACGAATACTCTGCTATCTGTATTTATTTTTCGAGTTGGAGTAAACACTTGCGACTTGCATGTTTTATGCAGTTCTGCTAGTCCGCATAGTCCGCATCTAAATGCAATAGTTTTATATCGTATTCGTTCGCCGTACTTTTACGCTGGGAAACATCGTTAAACATCGGAAGAGGCAGCGTTCCCCTTAAATTCGAAAAAAGTAATACTTCTCCGTAAAGTGGAAATTGCGGACCTCATTTTCCTTAATTTATACGAAAGATACGCAAATCACCGCGCGACTTTGACTTATCCCGTAATTTCCTTCGTAAAATCAGAGGAGACATTCACGAGGACAGAAATAAAATCGAGTGACAAATTTGATGCTTTTCTTTTAAGAAGGGAGATGAGCAGATGCTTCGACCAAAAGCATCGATGAACCGTATGAAATTCGTACTCGCAAGATTCTCTCGCCGAATATCACCTTCGATCTCGATAAAGCCCGCTGTAAATTCATTATCGAGCCGTTTCAGCATCGAGGCGTATCGAGATTTACAATGACCAAGAAAACTCCAGTTTCATTACTGCACAAACGTGTGTGCTATTTTCCGAACATCCGAAGATATCTCTTTCCAGAAAGAGACGTCGGAAGAGTACGCGAGCTCTATAATCGCGCAATGTAGAAGCAAAATAATTTTTCGTACCACTCGCTCACAGGATAGAATAATAAAGTCAAGGCACCTCGCTCTTTGTTGCCCGATGATCCGAGGGCTGGCGAACCCCACAAGAACCGCATCCCCGTGGCTCGCTTTCTTTCGTTTCATTCAAGTGTCTCTCTCTCTCTCTCTCGTCTTTGATTTTGCATTCCGCCTCGACCCGAACCACTCTCGGCGGTTTTCCTTACGAGTTATGAATTATCTTTCGCGCAGCCTAGGGTTTCTCACCGTCAAAGCTCGCTCGCTGCAAGTTTAACGCGACGTGTCCGATGTCCGCGTCGCAATCTGTAATTCCTGCATAAATGCAATGATGCTCCTCCCCCCCCCCTCTCTCTCTCTCTCTGTCGCAGTAACGACAATGATTCGTCTAGCGACGATGATTCACGAAGTCGAGTCGTTCAACTGCTTTCGATGAATGCCACCGAGAGAGGATCGACTGCGTGTCAAAGTGAAGAAGGCGAACGCGAGTAAACATGGCGGGCTTCTGCAGAGAATCTCCGATCTGATCTGATCTGATTTGAATAAAATAGCAGCGACGCAACGGAAGTCGAGGGCTGATTTGCATCGCGGAAAGCGCAATGATCCGAAGCTTACGTTAATTGTTCCGCCTGACACAGGCGGATTCAGCTTGATCGATCCTTTATTCCGCCGACTGATTAAGTGGCGACTCGAGGGATCGACTCTCGCAAATTCTCTCGCATAGGACGATTCGCGAAGGAGGCGAGGGAGAGTTCGCGCGGAGTAATTATTAATATCTCGCGAGAGGAGACTCTCCCTTCGCTCGAGTGACCGCAACGTTCCCCCGCGCGTCTGAGAGCGGCCATTAAGCATTTAGATGCAGACTCGCGTTAAAAGCATCTTACCGCCGTGCGCGCTCCGTGAACCGTTTCTTTTGACGCCGGGCCCTGAGATTTATCAGCGCTCTCAGCAGCGCGGCAGCGGGACAGAGTGGATTCTGTCGAGGATCCGCGGTGCTTCTTTCCGCTTCTTAAGTAATCGCCAGATGCTCGACGCGATAATTTATTAGAATTCCTTTCAGCGCTTCCGGGATAGAAACGCAGCGATCGGCGCGATTTGCGCTCGCGCGGCATCACATCGATATCATCCCGCTCGGCTTGACATCGCCCCTCGTCGATTATTGTCACTCTTATGCGATTTGTATCTCGCGTGATACAAATTTTGCCTGCGAGACGAAATTAATAACATCAGAGGTCGTCGCGATGTGTACGTTTACGGGCGAACGCGTTAGAACAGCGTTCGCGTCAGTTTTGCTGTTCTAACGTAATTGCGCGCGGATTTGTAAAACATGTGGTTTGAAGAAGTTATCAGGAAACCATCGCGGGTTTTGTTATTTGAATATATCTTGTTACAGAGGGGTAGCGATGAGCTTCTATCGCAAAGCGGAGCGGTCAGCAATGGTGCTTCAATGAGTCCTCAACCTCATCACGCGGCCGACAACAACAATGACGCCAAGAAGGTAAGTGTCGTCTTCGATTGATCGAAACAACGCGATCGGATATCGATCGAGAAGGTTGCCAGAGCGAACGATTGGATCGTAAACGACAGACGAGGCGATGATTACTCATACTCACATACTGGATAGTCTCACATCGACGACAGAATTGGAAATTTGCCGAGAGAAACGCTGGAAATAACGCTGGCGATATCGCAGATTCGTACGTTATTCGTATCGTTTCTCGATCCTCGATAATGTCTCGATTTCGGCAAAGGCTGGCTCACGCGGCACGACGAAACGAGATACAAGGAACGCCGATAAGTCCCCCTTTCGGTCCGCCCGTTTCGCGGATGGCGGTTCGGTTCGCGGAGCATCTTTCTGGCAGAGCTTCTTTTATCCCCGGCGACCTGACCACAAGCGGAGCGCGCAACGAACCATAAATCATTGCATGCCGGAGAGAAATTCGTATGCAGTGACCCCGATTGAAATGCGACCGTTGAAATCTAATCGGTCGCTTTCGCGTTCCCCGAAGAGCTGCTGCCGCGTACCTTCCGCCGCGGCGACGATGCGGGCTGCCCATCGAAGAGACCGGGAGCCAGCCGTTTTTCCGTGTCGATGATGAAACGTCGCGAGACGCTTCCGCAGCTCGCGGAAATTTGTGAAAAATGTCGGTCGGAGGCCCGCCTCGCGCAGGGAAGGTTAATTTTTCACGCGCGCTCGTGTAACGACGAGAGACGAGACAAATATTAATTAAGCTTATGTGTGCGAGAGATAATCGACGGCCGATCGAGAGACGAAGAGAAATTATCGACGTGTAGTTGTGCAGGAAAAATTAATTCCCAGCCCTCTCGAGCGAATGAAAATTGCAACGGGGAGAAAACGGCCATCCGATATACTGATGATTATTAATTGATCTATACTTAACGCGGGATCAGCACTCGCTAGAGCGTAGATTATTTCGCGAGCGCCATTAAGCGCTCTCCTATCTATGTTTCATTGAAATTGATAGTCGGCGGTAAACTTTATTCGACGGGGAAGCCGCCGATGAATTTCTTACGGCGGCATCTCCGGCGTGGATTTCTGACGGATGAAAAATTCTCTGCTCCGCATCCTGAGCTCTTTCTCGTTAGCGGCTGCTCGCTTTAAACGGACTCGATCGGAGATAAGTAACACGCGGACGTTCGGATGGACACGCAGGGATTTAATAACGCCGACGAGTCGGCGGGATGAAAGTTATTCGCGAGTTTGGCCGTTTCAAGGGACGCGAGGATTAAAAGAGCGGTATTTATTTCCGCGGGAGCGACACGGGAAGCGCGAGACATAAGATACGACCTTTTAGCGAGGTAACGTACCTTAATTAATATTTTGCACGCGGCTGCCGAGGCGACAGCCGTTTTACCGCGTAACCTTTGCCAGGCCGGAACGGGACGGTGGCGGCACTTTTCTCGCGCACCTGCTCTCGTCACGTATGCTCGACGTCGTCCGCACGTCGTTCCGGCGAAAAAATGCTGGAATTTCCGGGACGCGGACGGGGCGATGGTGCCCTGGCCGTGTCTGAAAACCGCACGGGACGGTGCGGATCTCGCTCGGTTGCAACATCAGGCATCGGCGGCGGCGCTATTGGGATGCTGCTGAAAGTTCGACCCCATTTCTGGCGTCGTTAATCATTTTCGTATAGCTGGAAACAGGAGCGGACCGTGACGCGATACGTAAACGATACTCGCCCGCTTCGCTTTCATTTTCCGCGGCATTTTGCCGAGGACCCCTATTTAACCGAATCCGCCGCGAGTTTATGCCGACTGTCACCTGTGAACTGTCGATACGCCGCCGTTTGATTGATAGTCGCGCGGAAAATGGAGTAACCTGTGCGTCACGATTGGAAATTATTAACAGCTAGCTAGCTCTCTTTCTCTCTCTCTCTCTCTGTCCGGCTGTCCCCGGTTATCTTGTTTACGCGCATTTTTGTAAATTATAAAGACATAACGCGGCGTGCTCTCTGTACTCGCCGGCGCGCTGATTCAGAGCTCCGTTCGCGATAAATCGGCGAGCCGGTAATATACACGGCGCGTTACTTCTGTCAGCTTTACCGTCATTTTTCATCGTGATAAACAACGGCGCTTAAAAATGTCGTGATTTATCATAGCCTCGTTAAAATGACTGTCGGACCGCGGGCAGTTCCGACCGGTGTCTGATTTTTTTTTTGACCGGCGAACGCCAAGCTGAAATATCGTTTTACCGGCCATCCGGCAACCATCTACGCAACCGCGCTGGATGCGTTTTAATTATGGGGCATCCATTACCAACATTATGCGCTCTCCGACGTGCCCTCGAACGTCTCGACTTATCGATGTTGCTGCGCGGAGAGACGGAGAGCAACTCTGATTAATTTTCCCGCAAACGTCTCGGTTATCCTCGACGCGTTCGCCCCCCGTTCGCGGGAATCTGCTCGTCATGAGATAAGACAGCGGACAACTGGATGTTTTTCTTCTGGTACGTCGTGTCGTACGAGATCGCCTTAAATGAGAATGATGTCAACGCCGTGATGCTCTTCTTCCGCGACGCGTTACGCGACAATCACGAATCCGGCGCGTCTCGACGCAAAATCGTCGCTTCTGTCCGCCGATTGTCCATATTCTCCGTGCAAAACTCGCGTGCGTCTCGCTGCATATTGGATGGCGCAAAGCTGCCGATCCCGTCGTCTTTTACTTTGAAAACGTACACGCTACCTACTTCCCCGACTTTCCTCGCGCTACGGGAAAACCCTCGGCGAATTATTACTCGTTGCGCTCCGTACTCACCCCGTAATCGCCAAGTTTTTACGTGACGCGCGGAGAGGACGGCGGGRGGAGGGGGGGGGGGGAGAAAGGCGGCTGAAGAAAGAGAGAAGAACAGAGCTACATCGAAGCTAGATCCTCATACGGGAATGACGGGAAAACAGAAACGACGACGGGATTAAAAGAAAATATCGCGCGTCGACGAATTGTGCACCCCGGCGAATAAAGCGCGTGCAACAATCAAAACCCGATTTCGCGGTCGAGAGGAAGAAGGCGAATCGTTTCGTCGCAAAGATTCGCATCGCGATCGCTCGCTCGCGTAGCTCCTCGAAATCATTTCGCGTCTCATTACCGGAGTAATCAGAATCGTGACGATCAGTTGCCGCCATTGTTACTAAACGCTCGAAAGCTTCTCGCCCACCCGGAATTGCTTCTGCCAGGGCAATTTCAGCCCGATCCGCCGTACATACCGCGAGACGACTCCGCCATAACGCGTATGCCTCTTGCTTAATATAAATTGCTGGCCGTGCAAAAGGTCTGGAGGGTGCGATTTATCAGATGGGAAATCGAACTCGCGCGTGCGCCGCCCCGCCGAATCCGCTCGAGGGAGAGAGAGAGAGAGGGGGGGGGGGAAGAGAAAGAGAGCAGGAGGAAAGTCGATTCGTCCGAAGAGGGGGGGGGGGGTGCGCGAGTCGCCCCGAGAAGCGGCGCGTGGGTGCGTCCCACAATTCGGGGGGTGAGAGAGAGAGAGAGGGGGGGGGTGATACGTTTTCATCTTTCTTTCCTCCCTCGGAACTCGGGGTATACCGGCCAACGTAGATCATTCGCTCGCTATCATCGCGAGCGTGCGATACAGCAGGTGCTCCCGCCTCCCTTCAACGTGTACTTTCCGCTCAACGTGTCTCTCGCTTTTTCTCTCGCTCTCCCTTAACGGTACTCTGTCTCTCCGCGCCATAATCCCCCGCATACTACCAATTTATTCTTGCGCCTCCGGTGCTCCCCGCGTTCGCCCCTCTGCTGGCCTAAAGGGATTTTTCGTGTCTCCTTATTGAATCATCGCGGCTCGCTTTCGTGCTATTTAGAGCGGGATAAAGAAACGCGCCTTTTTCCTTCGTTCTTCCCGACGACTAATCAGCTCCCGCGCGAATAGCGCGGTTTACAATCGGCCGCGCTCGCGAATTAATCCGAGGAGTCGGTACGGCGCGGTACGATGTCTGGAGCGAAAATCCGCGGCTGCGAAGAGTCGATCTTCCCGAAGCGAGGCAAAAAAGGAAGGCGACGAAAAGTTCTCTTTCTCTTGGCAGTTTCTCGGCGCGGCGGTTTCTCGGCCGGTGAAAAGGGGAGAGATGAAAAAGAGGGTCCTGCCGATGTTTCTAGAAGAGGTCTGAAGAGACACGAGCCTCGGCTCGTAGAAGCTCCCATTCATTGCGCCTTCCAGCGCTGAATAAAGCCTTCGAGGGAGAGGAGGGAAGAGCTAGCGCGGCTACAACCGTTGCTCCATATTTCTAGCACCTTGCCTTCCAGGGGAGGGGGCGGCTCTCCGCTCGATATCAATCGTTCTGGATTCACCTCCAGATTTGTCCTCCTCTTCAGCAAATCTCCGCCAAACGATCGAGCCCCATCCGGTCGGGATATCGTATCAATCGAGGACGAGGACAGGTCTCCGGACAGGTCGCTGGTCACTTAGGATCCTCGATCCTCGGATGGGATGCGGGCAGCCTCCCCTGCCGGCGATTTGTTCCCCATTTAGGAGACTGCCATTTTTCGATCGTAGAAAGAGAGCCTCCTCGCGAATCCACTCGCGCAAGACGCGACGAGATGCAGAGGGATGATTCTTCCGATGGCTCGCGTCTACCAGCGCGACGAGAAATCGTATGACGCGGCATTAACCGTATAACTGTCGCTAAGTGGACGCGGATCCGCTTTAATCCGGATTTTTAATTTCCTCTGTAAGATCCCGTCTACCGTGAATAATCGCGTTTGGGAAACGCGGATTAAACGGGGGTATATAAATTGATTAGTTGCACGCTCGGCTTAATGAGGACCGTGTAATTTACATTCCAGCCGTTGTGAATTGCTAATTTTAATAATCGCGAAACCGGACTCGCTGGAACGTAAATACGTTTCTATCAGCGTCCCATTTCCGTTTCGTAAATAACACTCCATATATAATTAATATCGCAATTTGTATTTCCATCAGTCAGAGCCGCATGATGGAGGCTGTTGCGATTCTTTCGAAAATTCCGCGTTTAATCTTCCGCCGTTCCGCGCATACGTTTCATGAATCATCAATTAGCTCTCCTCATCACTCGCGTTTTATTAGGAACGAGAAAAACTGTGCGATCAATCTCGCCGATGTCCACGTTCTGCGTTCTCAGGCGCAGCGATTGATTCCAGATGCTCGAGAAGCTCAAGAATAATTAAGACGAGTAATAGGATTGATTTCAAAGAAATACGCGAGATATGCTTCCGGATTTGCGACGTAATCCTTGCCCTTCTCCCCTATTTTCATTAAATTCCTCCTCTCATCAGTCCGGATATCGAATATCTTAAAAATTTTGTAAAGCGAGGGATCTTGCAACGGGCGGTCTACACAAAAAGTCCAGCCTGCTCGCCACTCCGCTTTATTACGATGACAACGGGTTTCTTTGTCGTCGTTCCTTTTTGATGTAGCATTTTCTGCTTCGTTCCGTCCCATTATCCACGAATAGTAGCCATGTCACCACTTATCCGCGCGTCCGTGTGCTTATCCCTTGGACACCTCGGACAAAAAAGGGAGAAAAGACCGAGCAGCAAGGCTTCATTAAGGGTGTTACGACATTCTCGATTATTGGCCCTTGGCGACCCTCTTGCTGTTTCCTCTCGATCATCGTCGACGTAACTCATAATTGTCCCATGATTCGCCGCCTCGAGTATCGAATGACAAATGCGAGGCGATTAATAGTCGAAATAATTTCTTTCATCTCGCGGTGACACACTGAGAAATCGTCGTTTGGATTCGCGCGGAGAGCGGGCCTGAGCATCGCGATCGTTAAAATCGCCTTTTCGAATTCCCGTTTGCGGGAAAAATGCGCGCCCGCGCGTGCATCTTTTCGACTCGGAGGCGCGCATTTTTTTCCTCGATCGGGAGTAATCCGCTTGTTCGCAGCGAATTAATTATGACGTATCGAGGATTTCAAGGCGCGGGTCGTTTATTAGCCAGGAGACACGCACAAAGACCTCAAAGAGCGAGATTCAAGCGAGATCACGGACATGAATGGCTACGCATCGGCTTTGTGCGATACGGAAGGCTCGGATATTCCTATGGCTTTCTCGTCGATGTCGTCGATGATGCTCTCATTTTGCCGATTAAGAGCGGAAGGTCAATGCGAACGGCGGACTCTGTGAACTTTTTGTCCGGGAAGCTGTCTCTTCCACTTCCGGAGCGGCAGCCTAATTCCGAGAGCGTCCAAGGAAGCTGCATTCGCGTCTGCTCGCTGTCGCGACGCTCTTTCTCTTCTTTTTTAAACGAGCTTAAGCGAGCTTAAGCTCGCTTCCGGCGAGCGAGCTGCTCCGAACTGGAAGGCGAGGATTTCGATCTTCCGCGAGCTCGCATTTTGCGAGATACCCAAATGGTGTCGCGTGATCTTGCGAGTAGCGCTCGAGACTGCCAGAGTCGATCAAGAAACGTACGCGTTACTCGGCCACGTTCGAGAAACGCTGTTGGACACGCTGTGAGAAGCAATGCGAGCGGATCCGTAGATTTCCCGCGAAATGTATCAGTCCTACGTCTTCGCATTTCCCGCCGGAGGAATGCCCGTGTGTTCACGTGCTCACCGCGAGCACCGATAAGGTTGACGTAGTCGTGTCGGGAAATAGTAGCAGCGAAGTATTCGAGATTGCTGGCGACGCGCACGCGAAGTTGCCTCGCCGTTCCATTCTCCGCGCGAATCCTGGAATTTTATATTAAAAACGTATATATACGCGGGTTGGGGGAGGCGGAGGAGGGCACGGCCAGGGCCAATCACCGGCGCGGGACGTCTGGCAACCGGAACTGGAACTTCTCTCTCGCTGGCGTGTCTGACATATTTCATGCCGGAATGTTTCTCTCCGAATGCACCGGAACGTCGGGCACGATTTTCGAATGCCGGCCGTCCCTCGTGTGGATAATCTCGATTTCTCGATTCGGAGGCCGCACCATCGTGTGCGGCGCCGCGCCCGGCAAAAGTATCGCCGGCACGTTCGCCCGACCGGCAAATATTTCCTTTTACGGCGATTAATTTCCGAGCGCCGCGTGCCCGAATGCGCCCCATCTCTTTCTCCGCCCCCCCCTCCCCCGCCTGAAGAGAGGGGGGGGGGACGTAAAGCTCCGGCGCGCGACAGCCGGATGACGCGGATTTCTGAGAACGCACGTACGTTCCCTGCGCGCTGATAAATGACAATTGCATTTATCGATCGCGCTGATCGATGATGCGGGTCGATGCTCTCGGAGCTCCCGGAGGACTCCCAACGCGGAGATCTGCATGGATAGAAAAGTGTCTTGCGGAATGATGGATGCGTACCCGCGAGGTCGAGCGGAACTTTCGATCGTGTCGCGGAGTCACGGAATCGCGGAACTTTTTGCACGTTCCGTTCCGTTCGATGCGCGGCGACAGGGCGCGTTCGGCGGCATCGATTAATGCGCTTCAAATTCAAGCGACGTCGAATCGAAAGACGGGACGACGGGAGAGCTCGCGGCGAATCAGAGCTCGATTTAGGCAAGCTCGAGGGGGATAATCGCGATGTTTTTTTAACAGCAGCGAACAATCGTCGTGATTGTTGAGAGATACGCCGCCGCGCTTGCGTAACGGTAGAAGATCCGAGAAGAGAACAAGCAAGGTCATTATCTCGAGGGTGAGAGTGAGGGTTGAGAGTATAACCGGGGGTATCTATCCAGTCGATAGCATCTTGCTCGTTAAGAACTTTTACGTTCTTTATTTGCTCATTGTAGCGAGGCAATATCCCGCGGAAGCCCGCCTCGAGTTAAAGATCTGCAGCCGCGAGTTATAGCCGCAGGTGCAGCCGTGCTGACGTAAACGATAACAATCCGCGTAAAGCGACGCCGGACAAGGCGACTCCGGGACGATCATCTTTATCTTGCCGGTAAGCCGGCAATCGTTACCGGACGCTGTTCCGGACGCGGGGGAAAAATGCTTTACGTCCTCCTTATTGCGGGTTTAACGCGTTGACGTCGCGTTCGTTGCTAACGAACTCGATAATGATAGTGGCAGTCGTTAGCGATACGGACGACACCGCATTCCGCCTATCTTTACGACAGCTTTTATTCGTCGGATAAGCAGGAACTAGAGAAACGTTCGCTCGCACCGGAAGCGCGCCACTTATGAAGAGGAACGACAGGAAAAGGCGTAGCGCGCACGAGCTTCGTCGTTCTCTCCTTTTTCTTTCCTCTCTCTTTCTCGATGCCGACCGTAGTCGGCTTGAAGATGCGAAAGCGCGACGATGAATTTATCGGCTGTCTGTCGACGCGCGAGAAAGCTTTAAAGCAGCTTTCCCCGAACGGAGGGGGGAGCCGAAGGGAGCGGAGAGGGAGGGAAGAGGAGAACGAGGACGAGGACGTGGAGGAGAAGCTACTCCGGAATTTCCATACCGCGGAAGAATAACGTAAGGGAGGAAAATTTTCCGAGTCCCGCAAAGTTTTCCGAGCTCGCGCTCGTTAACATGGCTCGATTATGTATCGTAATAATATTATTCGCCGGTAAAATGGAAATTGCAAACCCTCCCTCCCCTTTTGGAAAACTGCTCAAATCTCTAGCGGCCTGCCGCGACCAGTGCCCTCCTCTCGTTGTATTTCTCTCACGAAAACCTTGCGAATCTCCCATAATCGCTTGCGCTGCGGAAGCGCGAGGCATACATGTGATAAATCACATGCGTAGATTAGGATAACCGAGTGGGGAACCGTTGCCGCAGGCAGTATGGGACAGGTAACAAGATTCCTATCGAGATTCGAAGTTACTGGAAGCGTGCCAATACTCGAGAATGCCACCAAAAGTGCATACGTTCGTACGTGTACGCACACGTACGTGAACGTAAGTTCCCGCAGCACGCAATCCTCCGGCGAGTACTCGAACAAATCGCGATCTCGCACGTTCGATACTATCGATCACCCAGATCAGCTTTTTGTTATCGTCATCTCGATAGAATGATCTTTTATTTACAGAACATTGAGCCTGCAGGCGAGGATAATCCGATTGATACTCCGATTCGCTTCTTCTTCTTCTTCTTCTTCTTCTTCGAGAGAGAGAGAGAGAGAGAGAGAGAGAGAGCGCGTGAGAGCGAGCGTTTGCAAGCACACGTTCATCTGCTGAGTGCGGAAAAGGGAGAATTAATTCGACGTCTACCGTGTGACATGACCTTATCGGTTTAATGTCGAACGGAACTTTCGTACGATCGTGAGCATACCTGAAAATCTGATTGTTAGCGCCATTTCCCTGAATTTTTCTCAATTCGGAATCTCGACATGACACTTGCGACTTGGGGCGAGTCTCTCGTATTCCGGCAGCGAAAGTTACTTTCGCCAACGAGTGGGCGCATAACCGCATCGCGCACACGTAAAGGATCGTCAATTGCAAATCTCGTTCTGGATTCGTCTTCGCGCGCGCAAAAAAAAAAAAGAAAAGGAAAACGGGAGATATTTTAATGTTGAATGTGCACGCACATTCGCGAGGACTCTTTCGAGTTGTCGAGCGTTGAAGCGCGCTCCTCGTATGAAAGCGCGCATGAAAAGCATAGCTTTTCACAAGACGAGCTTGCGTATAAGCACGTTAGCTCGGCTATACATGGCAATTATTTAATTGCACGGGACATAAGAAACGGCCAGAATTATGCATAAAGCTCATACATACGAAATTAATGTACCGTTAGAAAAGCTCGTTTATCTTTGTGCGTGCTAATGAAACGGGCGGCACGCCAGAATACGCGTTTCAATGCTCTTCTCTCGTGACAAAGAGAAACTCTGAAAACCGGGGCTCGTTTTCTTGCAGTAAACAATTTTGATTTTTTTCCCAATTACTCTGACGGAGAGAATAATTATGGGAAATAATTATTTCGGCACGATCCAACCGAGCAGTTTCGTAAAAATCATTTGTACTCGCTGAGAAGCAAGCGCAAGGTAAATAATATATAGCGCGTAATTTTGATCATCAAATGTGTATATCGTAAGAAAATGTCTCGAATTGCACGGAGGATGATTCCGCTCGCGAGATATCGAAATTAATTAACGCGTGATTTGATATGAAGCAGGCTTTGCCGGCCAGATACCGATGAAATCATCATTAACTAATCCATATGGTAGAGGAGTTCCTGATAATGTATCAGTGATTATGGTCGCGTTGATACGTTATTAATTATTTAGTTACAACGCGGCAGATATTAATTATGGCATTAATAAGTTATCGATGCGATCCGAGATGAAAGTACGCGGACAAAACTCGATTGAGCGCAGACTTGGCGCCGCCGTGTACAAATGTGCGCGTACATGCACATTCCCAGATAAAGGGACGGATCATTATGACCGGACCGCGAAAGTTCACGGGGTTTCATTCCGGTCGGGTCGCCTGATAACGGCTAATAGCGAAACGGTGGATAATCCTGCTTAGGTCAGAGATAATTAGGTGTTCGCGTTTCTCTCTTGTTTGTCTCCCATTTGTTCGCTCGTGTAACGTTGCAACGTAACGTTAGACAAGTGCGCTTTATATCAAGCCTTATATCAAGCTGACACGCGAGTATAATTGCTTGCGGATCGCTTCAGTCTCAAGAACGCCGCATCGCTCCGTAAAACGAACTTTGTTCCAATTACGGCCACGTGTCCGCCATCGCGTTGGAATGGCGACTGAAGGAATCGCCAGTCGACGAATCTCTCGATTCCGTTGCCTTCTTTCCGCGATTTCCCCGCCGAGGCTCAGCTGTGCGGCAGGGATAAATATATATATATATTTATAAATATCCTTTTTTTCCCCCATCCGAGGTGCGCGCGTGTGTACGTTCATTCCGCCGAGTTTATCCGACGCGTGTCCCGGCAACGCGTGTCCCGGATCGAGTTCTCGAACTTGCGACACGCGTGTATACGATGATATCCCGATGAGCCCCCCCTAGGCTGGGGGAACTTACTCTTATGTTTGGACTTGTTCTACATGCCGGGGATTCTTGGGCAAATAGAGCTCTGCTGCGGTATTAATCGCAACGAGGGAGGATCCAGCCGTAATCAGAGACTTCGAGTGTCGCTTCGCAAACATGTCTGAGGCGATTGCTAAAGCTTTCGTTTCTTCATTCCGATAGTTTTTCAGCAGGAAAACGGGGGAACCTTTTATGTGTACTTTAGGGATGTCTAGTTATAAACTGGTCTGCATGTTTTACGTGATTAAATAAGAACTGCGGGATCGTTGGCGACGACAATGGCGGGGCGAGTAGCTTAAAGCCGAAATTTCATGATAACATCGCGCTCGGTAAATCCACGCACTGGTGAAATGTGAGGTTCTTATCTTGGAATAAAATAAACTCTGTTTATCTTGTCTGTTTCGGTAGCACTCTCTCTCTCTCTCTCTCTCTATCGCTATGCGATGTGCCGCGATTCGTCGCACGAGCATTAATGGCGAGAAACAAGGAAGCATCGATCGGACTATATAAATGATGCAGTGAATTTCATTGCTGAACGGTCCGTTATCTCATTTGCATTTAATCGAAATCGGTCCGATATCTACGGCGGTACGACGTAATAATTCGCTTGATCCTGGAAACACGTCGACAAACTCCAGTCGATCGTTACGCACACCGCAAGTCATCAAGTTTAAGTATACGGCGGCTGTAACTTACTTAGCTTAACAACCCGAAGCCGGTCGTTCCGCACGAAAGCCGGGCTACAACGAAGTAGAACGTAGTAAATAAAAAAGGGAGGAGGGGAAAAAGGAAAAAGAAAAGGAATGCGGCCACGGCGTCGCACGAGTGCGATGCAGAATATGCCGGCGAAATCAAAAGCGGATTTTACCCTTCGTCGAATTGTAATCTGCATTCTTATCGTTTACATGCCCTAAAGGCGCGTGAGAGAGAGAGAGAGAGAGAGAGAGAGAGAGAGAGAGAGAGAGAGAGAGAGAGAGAGAGAGAGAGAGAGAGAACGCCGTTCGCATCTTTACGAGATCACATTTGCCTTCAATGGGTACTCGCGACGTTCAATGAAGGATACCGCGAACAAACGCGCGATTTCGATTGGAAATTGATGGCGCTAATTTTGTGCACGAGCAATGTTCCATTAACGACACCGTCCCGATTCCGAAGTAGCGCGTTTATCGTGATTTATAGGATGCCGCATTACCGTCGAACCGTTTGCCTCGCGCGCAAACGATCGGATCGGCCTGGTGTCGCTAATCACTCGCGTGTCCCTTAATGTAACGCCGAGCGGATTAGGTGTCCGTTGTCGCGAATGAGCGCGGAATCGATTCCGTGTCCAGAAAGCGACGACGGAGCTGTCCCGGTCTCACGCGCGCCTTTCATTTCGCGTGGACGAAAGAGCGGCGCGATTAATCACGTTGTCAGCCGTGTAAGCCGGCCGAATATTCATTGTATTGTCGTGTGCGCACGCCAACACAAGCCGGACATAAAGGGGTGAACACACGCGGAGGGGTTCATCAATAACCGGCGCTCGTCCAGCTCCCGTGAGCTCGTCCGACCCTTCTTCCCGCGAAAGCGGGAATGAAACCATAAGAATCCTCCATCCACCTTCCAGAGGGAGCGGGAGGGTTCGTATTAATTTATTAATCAACCCTGTCAACTTGTCCGACTCTTGTCGCGGATACGTCGCGATTGCGAGGGCTCGCTGCGATTTTATGATCTCTCGATGCAACTCGTACGCCGAGCGGACTCCGCTGCGTGCGCGTCGCGTTTGCTTGGAAAATTGACGAGTTCCTTAATGGAAATCGCGGGCGATCCGGATTCAGGGATGATCCCCCTGATTCGATCTCGGAGCTTTAATCGCATCTCTCGCGAGAGGGAGGGATTCTTGCCAATTTAATTGTTATGAATGTACGATCACGATCAACGCGCGCACGTGCGCGCGTGCGCGGTCAAAATTGATTCCGCGGCATGCAGGTTCATCGCGTTATTCGCGTATCATCCGTTCGACATGCGATCGAATCGCGATCAATTATTCGCAAAAGTTCGATTTGATTTAAGACGAGTAGCATGGCGCCATTAGCGCGCCAGTAGCGCGCTTCCCTGCCTCGATAATCGATAAACCGTCACGCGGTTCACCGATGACATTCTCATGCCGGTTGCCGATGATGCTGACGACGCATTTTTGCTGAAATCCGCGTTATTCGCGCATTTATTTGTCACCCCGCCGCGTCACATCGAGCACGAAGAAATGATATTCGCGTCGCGTAACAGGCAGATCGATCTTTCCGCCATTCGATTATGGCTTGCGGCAATCTCGGATGCAAGATCACGTGCATTCCGCGTTCGTGATGTAACATCATGCGCGATAAATCGGCCAATGAATCGCATTTGCCGCCATCTTTCATGACCCTGACGTTCTACTATTGTTTATCCCTGTCGCGCTTCCACCGAGAACTAAGCAATATCGGCAATATCCGATTCTTTCCCCTTTTTCATCATCAATTGGATATTTCATATTTATCGCGCGTGTTATATACACATCGTTACAAAAAGCTGTTAAACACATATACGCATTTATCGCCGGCGAGACGGGAAAGCGTCCCATGAATCCGATATCAGAAGTAATAATGTTTCCCCGCCATTGATTGCGACATTCGATTGTTCGCACAATTCACGCGGCAATTCACGAAGCAGGCTGAAACTCGCGAAACTCGGCTATTTCACCGAAAAGTCGCGCACAACGTATTCTAAATATTATCTTTATTTAACCTCTCTCCCGAAATCGACTGCAGTCGGAAATATCTCGGCACGAAATGTAAGCGGCGCGAGTAATAAACAAATCTGCCGGCGGTCCTGTCGAATCAGCAAAAGGGAGCAACGAGCGAACCGTTTGCCGGCAACGAAGAAAAGGACAGTTAAGAAACAGTAGAAAGAAGAAGGAAAGAACGAGAGAGAGAGAGAGAGAGAGAGAGAGAGAGAGAGAGAGAGAGAGAGAGAGAGAGAGAGAGAGAGAGAGGAGACGGCAAGCGGCGAGACTGCAAATTGGGGGGAGACGCGCGAAGGGTTGGATCTCCCAGAGAGAACCGGAGGGACGGTGTTGAACCCGGACGGGGGGAGGGGAGAGACGGTGAGGTAATGCATATTGACATTTTGCCGATAATTCCCGTGGCGTCCCGATGCTAGGCGTCGAACGAGGAAACCTCCTACTGTGCGCGGCTTTGCGCGGGATCGCGTTCTGTGCGTGAAATCTGCGGGAAGAATATGCGATTTTAGTAGAGGTGGAAATGAGGGTGAAGAAATCGCGGGGTCGCCAAAGCGCGCTCGAGCACGTTGTTCGTCTCGATCGAAAAGCACGATTAGCGACGCTCGAAACGCGAGCTCTTCCGGGCAGCCCTTTCTGTTTTACATTCTCTATGCGAAACGTGGATGGATTATTATTTCAGTGATCGTGGGCATTTTCGAGTATTTGCCTAGCACTTGTTTAGACCGTTCGCTGATGTCGCCGTAAGTTAACGCTCGAGAAGCCGATGAAAAGTTGGACCCGAGCTGGACGAGGATTTTCCATCGCGCGAATGATGCGCGTTCCACGGTCGATCATGCGCCACAGCACGGATGATATAGTCCCCTATTTTTGTAGACAGGGCTGTTTGTTTAACATTTAACAAAATACGCGCCGGACGCGTGGATTCATAAACACCGATGGGCCATCGTTGATCACCGCGCCATCACGCTCGCTTGTTTTCGCGTTCGGCCGGCGATCTCACCGCGCGATACAACAGCCTGACAAATTTTTTTCTCCAATCACTCCGACGCTCAAGCGCGATCCGCAGGAAATGCCTAACGCTCGATATTATTTTTTTTCTTTTTTTTTYTTTTTTTTTTTTTTGCTTTCCGACTGGCGGCCAGTCACGCGGCCGCCACGTCGTCGCAGTTATCGAGAACGCGAGGGCGCGCGGTTTTGCGCTTCTCGACCGGCGGATGGTTCCCCCTCCGCCCCCACCCCCTACCCCCCACCCCCTCGTCCGGATGCAACTCGATGTAATCAAAAGAAAACCGATTACCGCGATATTTTCATTTTGGAAACATCCGATATCATCGATCGTCTTTTTATATAAGTCCGATACGTCAATACGATTCGCTCGGCTGTTGAAAAAACGCGTGCACGCTGTGTATTATTATTTATAGACATGGCGATCTTATCAATCGCTCGTACAAGATTTAATCAGCTCGATACCACCTGTCGCTCGATAATCGCGAAGCGATCGGCCTCGAAATCGCTCTTTGCAGTCTGCAATGTCTAAAACTCTTAATATCTTGTTTATCACGCGAGACGTCCCGCGTATCGGCGAAACATCGAGTAAACGAGGAACAGGAGTTTACGCTACGTGCTAGGGGAAATGGATTTGACACGTGACTGCGATAGAAAAAGGAATTAAAGATAACCGCCGCTTTTATTAAATGGTGCTTTCGCGGCGTTTCCGCGCCTGTCTCTAAATTTTACCGGACCCGGTTATTTACCCGATCGATTTCTCGATCGCTCCGTCAAAACAACCCCTTCATTCGTGCGGTCCGCCCCCGGCGTATGAAATTTGATCGAATTAATTAATTCGCGGTCGTGGCGGTCGTTACGCTATATATATATATATATATATATATATATATATATATATATATATATATATAGCGCGCTTTTTCATGATAGCGCCTCGCAGCCAGTTAATTCCGCGGGTTCGTCACAGGGGAAGAGAGAGAAAGCGAGAGAGAGCGAGGGAGAGGGGGGAAGACAGACGGTTCACCGGTCTTTAGTTCATCGGAGGATGAGTTGGCGGGTTTCGGGGAAAGACCGGGACAGCGGGACAGGGCGAAGGTTGTAGGGGAAAAAAAAAGAGATACAAGTGTCCCATCGAAATCGATATCGTAGCTGGTATTCGTCGAACTCGCGCGATGATTGGCGACCGGTTACCGGATGCGAGAGCGAGGACGGATGATGCAATCGGCTGTCGCTGGGTTGTCGCCGGGAACGGGCATAGGGACACTAGGAACATCAGCGATATTAGAATCCCCACCAATATTGGTCACCGTAATAATAGCAATAATACTAATAATAATAACAATAATAATAAGCAGAAGAGCAGAATAAGAATAAAAAGCAGCAGCGATAACAATAACGACTGGCATGTCGCGAGCTTGTCAACGATTCAATTGTCTCTGCGCTTATACGGCGCAGCTTACGGCGGCATCCCCCCATGGGGGATGGGGAAGCGGAAGCGGCCGATTGCACGGCCGTACAATCGGCTGCGTTAACGCTGTTCCGGCGCGTGCACATTCAGCTTGAACCGTCGCGCGGTACAAGAAGCGCGTCTTTGCACGATTAATTGCTGCATTGTTCATTTGGGTGAGCGACCCCGGGCGATTAAGAATCGCTGAATCGCGCGACGCACTCCGACCTCCCCCTCCCCGACGTAAATCCGGGTGCAGTGTTAATGCGCACGCATCGGCGTGCTCGCGGAGCAAGCCATACGGCTAAGATAACTCATTATTGACGCTAATTAATATCGCGGATGCCCACTCGCGATATCGCTCCTCGCCCCCTCCTGTTCCCCTCGATTCCCCTCCGTTTCAATCCCTCTGGGCACATTCGTCATCACACCCGCTCCCCCCCTTCTCTTCCTCTTCTTTTCTCCTTCTTTTTTTCCTTTATCGTTCTTCTTGCCGCTTTCCGCGCTTTCCCGATCCTAGTTTTTCCCAGCACAGGAGGCCATACCGCAAGTTATCGCCGTTCGTTCTCACGCTCGATTTATCTTCTCGCTCTCTTTCTTTTTTATCGACGTCGTCGCGTGATTGGAACGGCTCGCGCCAAGCGAGCCAACTAGCTTTATTTCCCTTTGTCCTCCGGTTGTTCTTTTTCTTGAAGCGATCGGCCAATTATACGTACGGAAAATTTTTCTTCTGGCGATTCCCAGGGGAGATCTTCCTTAATTCGCGGCTTTATCGTGACACTAATGACAACGATATCAGGCGAATAATCGGTATATTACCAATTGCTTTTTTTTTTTAGCGCTTGCCGCTTGTTTATCCGGGAGAAATGGATTTGGGATTCTCGCGCTTGAATTCGCGCGCTAATTAATCGGGCCGAACGTAGCGAGAAAAGGCAAATCGATCGCTGATTCCGGGGCGGCTTAAATTATACGGGGCGAAATGAATTTTTGACCGTGCGCTTTCATGAATTTTCAGTCGGCGCGCACTAAATCGGGCTAACGGAAATAAAAATACTCGCCTTCATATATTCACATCGCGCACTGATATTCCGCACTAAATATAATTCCTGCCCTCCCCCGTCGATTTTTTTTCCTCCTGCTCGCTATGACTCCCACCCCGTCGCCAGCTACCGCGGAATCCGATAAATGAAGAGCGAATGCAACAATATCGAGACAGAAAGAGAGAGAGGAAGAAGAAGAGGAAGAGGAAGAGGAAGCACAAGCACACGTGGCCCGAGAGGAATCGTCGGTTTACTTTGCGAGTAAGAAAATATCGCCGACAGGAGAGGAAAAAGAGAAGAGCAGCATCTCTAGTGAGGGATGATTTCGTTATCGGTACGTCGGGGAATCCGCGACTAGACTCTAATGGCGGGACATCCGGCGCAAAGTGGGTCGACGTCATAAAAAATTCATCGTCAGGATGTACGTAAGGATGCACAAAGGCGATGCCCGACGACGACGACGACGACGACGACGACGACGACGACGACTGCGCGAGCGCGTCCGTCCCATTGTGAGCGAAGAAAGCGTAGCCAGAGAGAAGCGGGAGGCTCCGAAGGAGGTGGCTTCCTCTCCTTCCGTCTCACCCTCGAGTGCACTCGGGTGCATCTGTCGCGGGCTCTCTCGCGCTTATCTCGGAGCACCGGAGACGCTTTCGGGTGGCTTCCGAAGAAAGGAGCTCGGGTTATCCGCGGCCGAGGAGCAGGACGACGTTCGCCGACGAGGCCACCGGCCTGGAAGGATGGGGGGGGGCGCGCGCGGCACGGGGCAGGAGGGGAGGGGAGGGGGGACAGAGGAGCACCGTAAATTCTGTAATCGGGGATCGGAGGCCGCCTACTTGGATCTCTAATGGAGACGCGACTGCCGTCGCCGCAGCCTGTTGCATCGCGCGCGGCACGTGCCGTTGAATCTAAATGCACTCGCGCCATTAGACGGCGCTTGCTCTCCTCCCCGCCCCCCCCCCACGGTTCAAGTGACTCTTCGGCGAACGTTACGCTATGAATTCGCGATGACGTAATTCCGCCGGTGCGCTGTTGATCTGCGCTGGGAGAAAAATCTTCGCACATCGAAAATCGAAGGAGCGAAAAGGAACACAAACGCGTAGATTTTGTTGTTGTTGTTGTTGTTATTATTATTATTCTCTCTCTCTCTCTCTCTCTCTCTCTCTCTCTCTCTCTCTCTTCTTTTTTTAACTGGGATACATTTTCCGCGTTGCATAACACGTATACGAATTAAATTAAAAGCTGGGAATTTGAAAAATGCAGCCGTTAGAGCATGCGAATGCGTTGATCCGGTGCGTTGAATTTTGTAATGCTGAAATGATAGCACATTTTTTATTTTTCATCAGTCTTCCTCGTTGGAAATTCTAATTGTGAAACGGGTGTATTTCCCGTTGACATTAACTCGTATCTCGGAATATGCTCTGGCGCGAAATATCGCGACAACTTGGAGCCAAGCACGACGCATCACCTCTCTTTTTCTCTCTTTCTCTCCTCGTTTGATGAAGAATTTCGAGACACGCAGGAGATGGAATTTTTGAACTGCACCGCGCAGCGCTCTTAAGGACTTTCCGGCGTTTCGATTTAAATAGAATAAATACGAGCTCGATGAGTTAGAAATTTTGCGCTCGTCGGTCGAATTTTATTCGGAATTTCCTCTTTCGTCGTCGGTTATTTCGATCGATTCTTTTCGTATCCCTCCCCGAAGCATTACGAATTACGCTATAAAGTTTACATGGAATATACGTGAAATATTTTTATATCGTCGCATTTATACTACAATTAGCACCGTGATCAAAGACGCGCATGGTGCTCTCGATCGTCTCGAAGCCTCGAGAAGACTCGCGAATATTAATTCTGTAACGAGACAGGCAATATTGCGGACGAGGAAAATACAATGCTCCTCGTGTACACGAGGATGCATACTCCATGTATACCATGATTTATAATGTCTAAAGGCATTATGCATTCGTTATATCTCGATTTTACATCGAATTCAGATGTATTAGATACATCGAGGTACACTAATGCAGCGTAATGCGGCGCGCGATAATGGCGCGCGTCGCTGCCAGCCGAGATGCACCGAGTCGCGGCGGAATCGTCCGAGCGTCAACGTGACATCGACCGATCGGGTCACGCCGCAACACGTTGTTCCGCGGGCACGCTCGCGCGCGACGGATGCGACGCGGGGCGTCGCATTGGCGGCGGCGACGGTGGCGGTGGTGTAGCGGTGATACTCGTGGTGCAGCGGCTATGTTTCGGTTTATTAACGAGAACCTGCTGGTCGGGAGTGTGGAAATGGCGACGGTGGGTCGCGACGTCGGCGTCGAGCATCCGGTGCCGCGTACTTCGCACGATATTTATCGTGGCGAGTCTCACCACCTGCTGGCGCTCGGGGGATCCATGAGCATGCGCAGTAGTCTCAAGCACGAAACGTGGGGTAGGAGAGGCTCGCACCTGAAGATGTACATGGACTTTTTCGGCGTAAGTCGATCCCTTCCTCGTCGATAAATCGATCTCGATCGCGTCGCGATCGTCCTGACACGCACTGATCGCGCCTACCCCGCCGCCCTGATGATCGTTCATGATGCCGTCTCGCATCGGTCACGTGGCAAGAGCTCTCGAACTCGCGGAGATACCTTGCCTGGCGCGACTTTTGAGCTTTCTTCTTATGAACGCTTTGTTCGGAAAAACCACGAGAAGCGGAATCCGGTCGCGGCTTTGGCTTTCTGCGTTCGCTTTCTGCGTCGGACGCGGGAAAACTGGCTCGTTCTTTTGCAATTACATCGTTTTTTGCATTCTATTCCGCATACCGCGAGAGCGGTACAAGACGTCGCGCCGTTATTCATTCACGAAGGAGGCGAACACAGTTCGAGACAGCGGCCGAGAATCTCATCGGAAATACGCGGCGTTGCGATCCGCACGTGCGGCATGAGGAGAAATATCCCGCGATAGTTATCCGACGAAACACGCCGGAACGTGTAATGACATAACGCGCGGCATCATGTTTACGGCGGATCCAGAGACTTTCGCAACGCTCGGAGTCATATTACGCGCCCCGGCAAGATAAATCTCCAAAGAAATGCGGGTCGCGGTCCGCCAGAAGGTTACCTCGAATTTCGGGGTCTCTTTCGATCTTGCGCGGCCGGCTGTGCCTCCCTCGCCAATTACTGGCGACCGAGGTCGGAGGTTTTATGGTTCGCGGCTGCCGCGTAACATTTATCTTGCTGCTCGAGCGAGGAGAACATGCGTGCCACGTGCTTTTCCCTCGTTTTGGAAAATGCCGCGACCAAATGAGGCGAATGCATTCGACCTTCCATTACGGGGTCCAAATCACGTTTCGCCCTGCCGGCTCGCGCCATTTGACCGTTTTCTGATATCAAACATCCGTGGAATGATGGATGTTGCGTTACGCCGGAAACGTACGAGAATCATCTCGATGGAAGACCAAGCCTTCTCGCGTTACCTTTCCCGCTGAATCGTGGAATTTAACGCGAGGCGTCTACGGACTAACGAGCGACCGTGGCTCCGTTTTACGCTCGACCATAACTGTTTTCCTATTTTTATTGCCCTTAAGCCCTTAAATCGCCTCGCCGAGGGCAGTAGCCGCGATATATAGCTGGTAATTGAGACTTAATGTGTCGTTTATCTTACATGCCGGCGATAGACGTACGCGAATTATTAATGCACGATGCCTCACATAACACACACATGCGCTTCATCGAGATGGAAGCGCAAAACTCAACCGGCGCGATTGATCTCATATTATATGCGACTATGTAGCAGCGCACAGTTGCATTACGCCGAACGCCGGAAGTACACGCGTATCGAGCGTATTATCGCGATAACCGTGCTACCAGCATTTCGTCGCGCGATTCTTGATTTTTTCCCCCCGCAGTTTACGCGCTCGCGCTCCGTTTGATAATCGACGGCGCCTCCCTTAATGAAGTAACATCTCGAATTGAATATCTCTTGATAGATTCGTTGAACGGAAACGGAGTCGGCGGAATGCGCGAGCGCGTATTTGCCGACAAGTTATTTTCTGGGCGACATGGGCTCCCATTATACTCGCGATGTAATAACATCGCGATGTCCCCGGCATCTTACTTCCTTTACATCCGCATTTAATTAACTCGCGTTACATTTCCATGGATATTATCTTTTTCCGACGAAGCGGGCGGAGCGGAATGTCGTTTCACGTACTTCCGCTAATTGAAACGCGTCGGCGAAATAATTCAGCTTCTGCCGAGCCAGAAGCTGGCAAAAAGCTGGAAACTTGACGCTTTCCGCGCCACTTACATCGACACTCGCGAATCCGGATGGCAGATCGATGACGGCGCACCTAACGATTGCTTTTAACGATCGACGTGACTGCGACCGGTAATAGCCAGCGTCCGTTACAGGGCTGCTCTCATTTGCAGATACTTTTAAAGCCGGAGGCATTCACTTAACGGCAGCGCTGCCGTAAAGCTTATTGGCATGTTAACTCCGCTTTTACACGCTTGAACCCGTTTATAGAAGGCGCGCGGGGAGTTACGATCACGTGTTTATCGTCGGCGCGCTTTACGAATAMCCCCGCCAAGACAAGATGCGCGTCTCGGATGTAACTCCTTGTAATGGTTCTCGCCGCGGCGAATCTACAATTACTACCAACCGCGGCTGTCTCCGTTTTACGGCGTCTCTTGGGCGCGCGTGTAACGCTTCATAAGGCGCGCGCATTTAAGACTCGACGTTCTTCGTGTATCCGCACCACGTGCGGATCTTCACTCGATTCTGATGCGGCGAGATTTGGCGTGCCGCTTCGGTAATATCGTTCGCACAGCGTGTGTCAGTTATTGCGATACGGTTGAAATTATTTCCGAATTAGTCACGCAGCTTGGAGTTGATTGATAGACTTTATCATAGGCAAGAGTTTATCGCTGACGTCATCGGAAAGTTTTTATCGGACGCGTGCGATGACCCGTGGAGCCTCGAAGGATATGCGCGACTCTGGATCGAATGCGAATATCGCGGCCGCACAGCGGCGCGTGTTGCCGGTAAATCGCGATTTCATATTCGACTCTCGGCAGCTTACTTCCCAGAAACGATTTTCCACGAATTGCCTCTGTCGCGTCCAATTATCGGCTTCGATGACGGAGAGCGATCAGCGAGATCTCCGAGGGCGGCTGCGGCTTTGACAGAGACGGAAGAAAGAACATGAAAGCTTCGAAGTAAATTTCGGCTCTCGATGTAGATGCAAATCTGAAGAGTGGAAAGACGCCCGGCGTTCCGACCGCTTGCAGTCGTCAGTCTGCCAAAGTTGCTAGTATTAAGCAATCACCCGGTGCAAAAGGATCAAAGAGAGAACATACGGCAGGCACTCTCAGACGAGAAGCACGTTGTCCGAGACTCAAGGTGGAAGAGAGGGCGGTTCTCGAGGCCGCTCTCGACATTGAATGAACGCCACTTGAAGCGAATCTTGTTTGCGCGACAGCCACGTTCCTTCGCGTCCCCCACGATGCGGTCCGACGAGGGAACGTCGAGCAATTAGGGCGCTTCTTCTGGAATCGACAGCCACTCGTGTCGTATCTTGATTCTCCGTGGAACCGTTCCGCTGGAATTCCTCGCGTCGCCCAAGTCGACCAGCTCCTCGAACGTGGAGCGTCTTTCGCGTCTAGGATCGATTCCCTCGGCGTCCGGATTAGCGTTGACCCTTGCCCTTGTATGTCTTTCCTGCCGGATCTGTTGCGACACGAAACCCTTGGCGTTATGATCGATACGGCTGCACCGCGCAAGATGGTGGAACGCGTAAAGTCTTGCTGTGCTGCGCTGGTCTCTTTTGTTTCCTCGTTCATCGACGAGGATCTTGACGGGAAAGGAAGAGCAAAAGTGTCACGGAGAAGTCACTCTCTTGTTTCCACGAGACACGACGATTCCAATTCGGCCTGATTCTATGACATTTTCGTGCCAGCTTCGCGAGATGTCGATCGTTGACCTGCACTTGGCGATCGTTGGAATTGGCTATTCCGAGGAATCGAAACGCGCCCATTCGCGACTTTGACCTGTTGAACCAGAAACGCCTCTCCTAACGGGTTATCGCCGACCACCCTCGTCACGGAATCTGTCTTGTTATGTCAGCACACCACCGCGATACGACACGCCAACTCGTTTATAATCCGATTTCGTTGTTGTCGCCATCGCCATCGCCGTCGTGGCGCGCTTCGTGCACAAGCGAGATTAAAGCGACGACGTGGCCGCGCCGCCTCACGAAAAGGGTTCCGGGAAAATTGAGGCGAGCGACGTCCGGGGTTGATTTTTAATTCATCCATGGATAGTAGATTGCCGGACGGCAGTCGAGTTAACGCCGGCGGTGTTTATGACGGGGAAGGGAGAGATCGTTTAACCCGCGCTGAGTTTTTCTATTACCTCTCTATTATCGGTTTTGTTTTACATTAAACGTTTGGATGGCTTTCCGAATGAATATGCATTTCTAGATGTACTTTGCGAGGAGCTGGGGAGGTTTTTGTCAAAGAGGTTTTTACCTTTCTGTCTTTCTGTTCTTCTTTCTATTTTATTTCACTTTACTTTTTTATCTATAATGCTCGGTATTGATGCTGGCTTACTGGTTACATCGCATGAGATAGTCGCGCGCGCGCCTATCTTGAGAATTAATTGAACTCTTCGCGCAGATAAACAACAGATAAATAAACAACGCGCTACATCGAATCTCGCGATCCCCGTCCATCGCGCGTGCGCTTTATTTATCCTGAACATTTTATTTATACTCGTCACCATTCGGCGGACTCGTCTTTGCAAGGTATCCATTAATCAAATCAATTATCCGCTAATAAGCCGTAATCCACCAAGTGTTTTTAATCACTCCGCCGTCATCCGTCCCCCGCGCGGCCTGTATCGATCGACACGCTCGGATAGAAATATCTGCCGCTCGTTCCAACTCCGCGAAAGAGGGGTGGATTAAGTATGAGGCGGCTCTGAAATATCCATCTTCCTTAACCGGGTAAGAAGCGCGTTTTCCGATCAGTTAAGCCCGACTAAACCTCAGCGACGTTCCTAAGAGAGCCGCGGAACGGCTCGGGTGGGGGKGAGAGGTAAGCGAAAGGGAGGAATAAGAAAAAGACGAGGGAAATCGGCGACCCGGCGCCGGCAGGATGGCTTTCGGGGGTTCTCCTCGTCGAGGGAGGAAACGCTCTCTCGACCGAGTTCGACTGGATAGAGGCGTGATTGAAAAATCCGCCCCGGGCGACACCAGCCTCGATTTAAGCGTACGCACACGTGGAAGGGGGAGGCGGAGAGGGGGTGGTGGTGGTGGTGGTAGGGAGCTATATATCTCCGGCGCGTTCTTCGACTTCCGGCTGTCGCATATGGAACAGCGCGAGTTGCCGGGCTCGATCGGAAATTCAATAAATCCCCCTCCCCGCGGCAAACGGGGGGGGGGGGGAGAGGACGGGGCGAAAGTCTCGCCGGGTCAGCTGCTGGCGTGCCCTTCTCAACTCGCATCGCCAGTTAATTCCTCGCGCTCCTGTCGCGGAAACGTGACGCGGCAGGCGTTTGATACTATCTCGAAAATTGCGTATGCACGGGATATGATTGTCACGTGACGTTTTTGCTCGGCGATCGCGATCCGCGATCCGCGATCCGCGTGCTGGCTTCTGTCGCCCCGACGTTAGCCGCTAATCGCGAGCGTGACGATGATGTTCGCTGCCCAATCTCGGCGATCTCGGCGTGGAAATATTATCCGCGCCCGGCGCGAGACTCCTCAGGAATATCATTTACCGTGTCTCGTGAATTACTTACCGGTAATTTGCTACAATTTGCTAAACCGCGCGCGCTCACGTCGCGGTTACGACGTCGCCAGGCCTGGGAACGGGGAACAAGATTATATTCTTGGATATTACATGATGCCGAGGCCTCCCTTTATTTATGTGGCCATTTGTATCCTTTGTCTTTCGCGGCTTGTATATTTATGGCGTGCTAGACATTAAGTTCTCGGCCCTCGTCTCATTCCCGACAACTCACCGGGGATTCATTTTTTTTTCTGTCTGTTCCAGGTTAAGCTCGACAAGAGCCACAGTGGTAAACCTTCCAGAGTCATTCATATCAGGAACATACCTAACGAGGTGTCAGAGGCGGAGATTATCCATCTGGGTCTGCCCTTCGGCCGCGTCACCAATGTTCTCGTTCTCAAAGGCAAGAATCAGGTGAGTGCTGATATGCCAATTCTGATACGACTGTCGGCCTTGGAACTTGGTACACGCGAGAATCATCGCGAGCCATTTAACCGACCAAGACATCATCTTACCTTTTCGATCGCCATTTTCACAAACGGCGTCAGCGTCATTGCCTTGATCGGCGCGCGATCAGCGCAACGAAGACAATCAACGATGCCAGTCGGTGATCCTTTCAAGCATTATCCATTAATTATCCGCGCCGTGCCAAAGGCGGACCGCGCGCAACCCTCTCGAGCACCCCGTTGTCCAACTCTCTCGATGCATCCCTTTCCTAAATGCTCGTTCGTGACGCATCGCGGGCCTGTTATTTCGCACGACGAGAGCCGGTTCATCGAGTCGCAGTCTCGGTTTATCGAGCAACGTTTCTCTATCGACCGGCTCGTCCGGTTCTTCAGCTGCGAGCGCGCTCTCGATCTTCAGGGAAGATCACGATCTCGCTCGTTTCGTGTCCTACTTCCCTTCGACGTGTACACGTTTTTAGACGCGCGCAATTGTCGCCTGCAGCTGTTTCGCTTCTCTGCGAGACTTCGTCAAGTCCCCGCGTCGTCGTCGCGTCGAATTAAAGCTGACTGAATGAACGATGACAGATGCAGAACGGTCTCCCGGCCTGGACAGATCGAATTTTACGATACTGATCGATCATCCCGGCACGCGTATGCTCGATTACGCGCAAACGAAATTACGTTTATGCGGGCGCGCGAACGACCGTTCCTGCCTGCGTGATCAAAATATCAATTCGCTTTGACGACATTAATTCCGTGCTTGCACGCGCGACAATACTCGCCAGGAGCTTAAAATTTTGCGATCCGCGTCGCCGCTAACGATCGCCGTGTTCAAAATAATGCTCGCTCGCCGTAGCCTGACTTTGTTGTGCCCCTACGAATGTATTCGCATAATCCATATTTGTTATCCGCGAGCTCTTATGGCTATCTTTCTTTCGCGAGGCATCCTTGGACCGGCATTAAATATCGATACCGTCGAATATTCGCGATCGCGTTTAGATTCAGCGAAAACTCGCGGAAGCGGAACTGATCGGGAGAGTATTTCGGGAGTTTATTTCTCTCGTCATTTCCTATCAGCTTGATGCGTAATTTTGCGCGCACGCGCGCGCGAGAAAGAGAGAGAGAGAGAGAGAGAGAGAGAGAGAGAGAGAGAGAGAGAGAGAGATGAGGGGGACAATCTCGTTTCGGCAAATTGCAAATTGTGATTGACATTTCGCTTTTTTTCTTGCCCCCCCAAATGGACTCCCCGTATTGTCACCCGTTTCAGAGCCCTATTTCTATCTTCTGGAAATAGGATTTGGCGATTGGTGCGGGAGCGGTGGTGAGGGAGGGGGAGATTGACGAGCAACATCGATGCGCACGTAATTTGCACGTGCGCATCCTACGTATCTTATGCGCTAAATGTTTCTGCAGAATTTTGCGACTTCCTATCTGGCGATAGGCCACACCTAGCATATGGCGATGTTGCGAAGCGAAAGTTGCAAAAATAGGCCAGCGCGAGGTTGCTCCAGATGACGAAGAATGCGGATGGCCTCCGAAACTTGGCATATTCTTCGCGCGTCTAGTAACACGCGGATAGTTCGCGCGATGCGGTCCTAAAGTTTTTATCATTATTATACGAATCGGCTGACTAGCTAGTCTGATCTTGTTTTGATAGATACCTGTATACGTGTAAATTTATATTTATATAAGCAACAGTTTTGTCTTCGATATAATATAAAGCTGCATCTCTATATATAAAAGGACGGATTATAAAATGGAAGAAGCGAAGAATATCTTCAGGTTTTTCATTTATAATTGTCGATAATAATCGATAAATTTTGCACCATTTTGCACGAATTTATTGGCACTATGTGCTTACGAAACACTTGCCCGAACTGTTACCCTCAAGCGGGTAGTTAATCTGAAATGCAAAATATAAGACATTTACTCTAAAAATATGCATAAATCTGGATACAATTAATACAAATCGCAACCGCGTGTTTCGGTATGACCTGTAACCCCAAACAGCAGTTTTATGGCGGGGCGGGGCGCGCCGGCCCAGTGCGAATCGGAAACGGCGACAGAATCAGCAGCGAGAAATCGCGCGCGGGTTTTTCTCGCAACGGGATAACGGGAGGGAGGGGAAAAAGAGAAAAAGGAGAGAGGTAGGGGATCTATTTGATTTTTGAAGCGCGTTTAGTAAATATCGAGCGAAATTCGCGCCCGATCGGATATTTTATTTCGATTTCCTTGCCAAACGATTATGCCCAAATGATACGGGATTGAATTACACAAACACGAACGCGTCCCGTTCTCGTCCCGCGCCAGCAGCGATCGTCGATTTGAATTCGCGAGCAGCAAAAATGCGCTTCATCGCGGCTTTATTCCGGCTTGTTCTCCATTTCCGGCGGCTCGCCCGGGCTGAAGTCCCGTTTTTCGTTTTCACTTCTTTTTTCCCCCCGGCCTGTCTCCTCCGCCCCTCCCCCCTGAACAGGGGGCTCGGCGGGGAGGGGGGAGGGGGAATTAATAGCGAAACGGGGGAGCGGGACCGAATGCACGAGTGGCGAGGATGCGATTTAAGCGCGGTGGGTTTCGAAGGGGATTAAATTGGAGCACCGAGTATTCATCATAGCTTACGGAGCAGGCGAGAGAGAGAGAGAGAGAGAGAGAGAGAGAGAGAGAGAGAGAGAGAGAGAGAGAGAGAGAGAGAGAGAGAGAGAGAGAGAGATGGAAGGGAGGAGGGAAGAGATATCCGAATAACTTGTAAACCCCTCGAATGCGTATTTGATGGTGCGCTTCGATTCCGGATTCTATCGGCGGGCTGATTCGCGTTTTGTTTCCCCCGTTTCCCCCGTTTCTTAAGCAGGTAAGCGCCTAATTTGACCGCCCTCTTTGTTCCCCTCGCAATGTCCCACGCAATAAGTCGCTGCATCGTTCCAGTTAAAAGTTAGCTCATTAGGCCGATAAACGATCGCGCTGCTCCTAATCTTATTTCCGAGTGGTCGTTGGACGGAGGGTTTATTAGCGAAATGAACCGGCGCGCGGAACTTGGTTTCGATAAGCTCCGGAAGGAGCTAGAGCGAGCGAAGGGCGATTCCCGTTAAAAGTTGCCCCAAAAATTTCAAAACGCCGCTCGGCGCGAGCGGCGCGGCATTTATCGCGGCATCGCTTATGAATCGTTAACGCGCTCGTTACGCTACGTTACGATCTTATTGCGTGCGAGTGTCCTCCCGCGCCGTTGCGAGCGCGAGTATTTGGAGGAAACGCGTCCTCCGGGCATAAAATCAGCGATACGTGGAATGCACGGACCTCCTCCCGCTGTATGGAGCGTCGCTTCAAAGCGCGATTACCTAATCAGCGTGGTTAATTGCAGCATGTGCGCCTTTGCGCGGGATACGCAATAGGCGAAGCGGTCCTATTTGAAATCCGTTAAATGACTGCGCCATAAGCGGACACGGAACTCCTTCAAAGGAATGTTTGCTCAACGTTATTACGTTACGCCAATCTTGCGTGGGATAATACTCGCGGCATATCCTCTCCACGCCCCCCTCCCCGCCGCTCCTCTCTCTTCCCCCCCCCCCTCTTTCCCATTCCGCCGGGAAGAAAGATCGAATTATCTCCAATATCGGGCGCATCGCGGGAGAGTCGACCTGCGCCACGAGCGGAGCAATACGAGCCGCCCGTTGACGGCTGCTCTCTGAAATACCGTAATCGATCCTTCATCGCCTCGCCGCTTATCTCGCCGCGTTAAGAATTTATTTTGCGCTTTACAAGAATTATATTACGCGTCGTCAGCCGATACCAATGCGAGACGCGGATTGCCGCGGCCCGCGGCTCGAAGAACTCTCGATATCGCGTCGCACGATACTTTTCTCTCTCTCTCTCTCTCTCTCTCTCTCTCTCTCTCTCTCTCTCTCTCTCCGCGAGACATCGTGCGAGCTGAGAGATCTCGCACGGTGCGCGAGCGCTGCTGATGCGTACGTAATTTGCACGTAGGGGGACAAATCTCTTCATCATAGCTCGCTGCGGCGAACCGGCGCATTGGCGCATTACTTTAATCCTCCCTTCCCCTCGGCCTCTTCCCCTTTGTCTCGTTTCGCCGGTATAAACGGCGCGGGGCCACGGCTCGATTCGCATTATCATACCTGTTGTGCACCACGAGAGAGAGAGAGAGAGAGAGAGGGGGGGGAGGGAGAGAGAACCGTGTATTAGGGGTGGGAGGAGTCCCCGTATGCAGGGAGGGCGACGTACGCGAGCATTAAACGCACTCGCATAATCTCGGGTCTCGGGGGAGGGGGGAGGGGGGGGGGCGTCGATAAAGCCCCGGCGATTCGCCGCCGGAAGCCAGAGCCCGATCAGCCGTGATTTTCCCAGATCCGTATAACCGAAAGAGAACGAACGCGGCTCTATCGAGCGTGCGATCGCCTCATTGGGACGAATAATGCGCCGATCGTTGCACATGACGAGATCTGTCGGCCGCACTCTTGCGTTTACCTTTTACCGATGCCGGCTCATTACGCGGCAGCATGATCGGTATTCGCGAAACGGCCTTTCTGTGAATCGTCGAGTTTACGATTCAGACGCTCGAAGACGCGAGCGAGATGATGCCGATGGTGAGGGCGCTTCGCTTCGACGCGACGACGAACAAGTTACGAATGACGATTACGGGCAGCTTTGGCCGAGGAGAGGGCTTTCCCGTTAACAGGGGCCAACGGAAACGCGAATCGCCGTAACGCGATCGCCCGTAGGCGGCCGTTCAGGAATCACCGTTCTCTCCGTTCATCTCGTCGACGTGTCCGCCCGCGGCGACCGAGACAATCCCGAAGTAACTCGATCAGGTGGGGAAACTCGCGTTATTATCGTACACCCGGGTTTAAGCTCCCCAATTACACGCAAACAGACGGCACGCCGTACAGCGATGACGAAGACGAAGATGACGGCGCACGTGCATTACGACCGCAGTAGTAAATCGAGTTTCGCGATGAACCGCCGACCCGGCCCGACCTCGCTGACCCCCCGCGGGCACTTTGCCGGTGTTTGCTTTGATTCGAAGTTTCCGGTTAAGTTGGTTACCGGAACGGGCTCTTTGTCCGACCCCGCGCAGATTCTTGCTCTCTCTCTCTCTCTCTCTCTCTCTCTCTCTCTCTCTCTCTCTCTCTCTCTCTCTCTCTCTCTCTCTCTCTCTCTCTCTTTCTCTCTCTCTCTCTCTCTCTCTCTCTCTCTCTCTCTCTCTCTCTCTCTCTCTCTCTCTCTCTCTCTCTTGCCCGCCCCGTTCGAGAATTTTCCGCGCCGCTTGACACGGACGCCCTGCAGGCCGACGAGATTTTCCTCGGGACACGAATTTAACGAAAGGAAACGCCTATCATTCGCAGGGAGCCGGCAAACTTGACAGGCGCGCGCGAGTTTCGTGGGCGAAGCAATTTTCGTCCGCACGAGTACGAGTTTTTACGTGCGTCTTCTGACGTATGATAAAGGCATTTTCCCGCCGTGATAAAGATCCGCGATGAAACACCGCAGCGTGGATCGAAAACAGTCGGATTTATACGGGATTCAATACCGCGCGCGAGTCACTTCCTGTTTGCTAGCTGGCGATGCGCTTTTCCATGCTGTTGATGCGCCGTGCCGGTGGTCTTTCTTGTCGGTCTTTCTTGTCGGCGAAAACTCGCCGCTCGAGGCTCGGCAACTCGGCGCGGACCATTGGACGGCGGCGGGCTTGATCTTTCTGTTTTTCTCAGTTTTAATTAGCGAACCGGCCGCGCCTCTCCGGATGATTCGATCCGTGGGGGGCGCGGTCCTCGCGCGAGGAAGAAAAAGAAGCGCGGCTATCGATCAACCGTTGCCGGCGCGTTTAGAAGCGCGTTCCGCGTTCAATCCTCGCGAGCTCCGCTGTCGGCGAGCGGAAACGCCGCTATCCGGCCGACTTTCCCATATTCGATCTACAAAAGCAACCCTCGCCCTGGCCGCGAGGTGTCCGAATACAAGCGCACTGCCGCGTTTGATATACCGGAATCCCCTAGCGTTTCCGTGACGCCTAGCGGCTTCCTCCTTTTAATCCTAGACGGACATCGAGCGTCGTCGCGTCCGAATTTCTGGACGTTTCCAGAATGCGTATCGCGATCACGTAAAAGTCGGCACTCGGGACGGATAAACGGCGAGATAAAAGATTTACAGCGCGGCATTCGATAATTTTTATATTCCGCACTGTGGACGCCGGCTTGATTCCTTTGCCGTATCTGTTTGCCTTTCATCCCGAATCTCGTTTCCAGGAAAATATCCCGCGTGATTCCGCGCACCGCAACCCCGTTACCGCTCGCAATCTCCCGCGCGTAATTTAATTAAGAAGTGGAAGCAACGACGAAGAGGGATACGCCATGGGAAACTCCCGCGTTCCCACATGATTAACGCGGTTTTTCAATTTTTGGCTAATTAATTCGTCGACTGAGTGACGCGTCGTTAAAAGAGCTTGCAGAGGAAAAGGCAAAAATGGAAGCGAGCAGCCGCGCGCGCGCGCGCGCGCGCGCGCGAGCCAAGCCGAGCCGTTTGGGAAAGGGATAATGCGAAGGGAGAAAATAGTAGCAGCAAAGGGCGAAATGCCGCGAGCACGATAACACCGCGGGCGGGCTAACGTAATAACTGGCGACGATATTAATATTTTAAATTCAATTTAAATTCAATTAAAGTTAGATCCCGCGCTTGCTACTAGCAGTCGTTGCCCATTGCCGGCGGAAGCGGAAATCACGTAACGGAAGGAAGGATGGGGGATCGGTCGCTTCGGTTTTGCTTTGTGCGTGCGGGTGGCATGCCCGCCCATCCCCTAATTATTGTGTCGCGTTCGTTTCTCCGAGCTTTCCGTTTCCGCGATGGACTTTGCCCCTTTTTCTCCTCATTGCGCGAGTCCAATTAACGATTCTCTCTCTCTCTYTCTCTCTCTCTCTCTCTCTCTCTCTCTCTCTCTCTCTCTCGCGCGCGCGCGCGCAGCAACGATTCTCGCTGTTGAAAGAGCGACGCGTTGGAGAAGGATTGGCCGAGAAATGGTCCATCGACCGTCAGCTTAAAGTCTCGCGTGTCGCTATAATAATCGGTCATGGCGAACGATAGAATCTCGTCTCGTTAGCGAGGAAACGCGTGTGATGCCTGTGCCGCGAGCGGTGGCTCCTCTCGAGGTATCGAGGTATCGAATTCTCGATGCACGGCGGTCGCGCGACGTGCGTGAATTTAGATCGGAATGAAATTTCTATTATGCAAACGCACGGATGCACGGATGGGGGTGGGAGAGGAATAGGGGGTGCGTGATCGTTCGCGGGGCCGAGCTATCGATTCGCTCGGCGGCTTCGCGTGCAACGCGCCCGTTCATCTGAACGCGCGGCGGCGGCGGCGGCGGCGGAAGAGAAGAGGGGGAGGGGGAGGCCCTCCTGTCGTCTCCGCGAAACTGTCGACCCGCTTTTTGCATTTGCCGACGACGTTCCGATGCGCTTTTTGCGCGTGACTAATCGCCGTTTTGATAATAAATTAGTAATTCCCGCCATTCCCGCCCTCCGACGTGCGCGCGCGCGCGCGTGCGTGAAATCCGTTTGCTGAGAATGGATTCCGTGAAATCCCGGGAGGGTGAGACGCTCGCGCGCGGACGATGGAAGCGTATCCTCTTGAATTGAAGCGATTCGGTTTATCTTGACGTGAAATTTAGATCGGGCGGATGTATTCCGGGATGCACGCGCACGAGAGCTGGAGAATGGCGGATTAAGAATTTACAATGCAAATCGATCATACGCCACGCGGATAACGTCTCGCGCATTCCGCGAGAGTGAGACAAAACGCGGTTGAAGCATGCTCGAGTGCATAAGAGTCGCTTACAACGCGCGACAATTTATTTGCACGCCATAATTTCGAATTCCGTTCTCCGCGAATGAGGATGCGGCTCGTCCCTGTCTCGCGGAATTTCACTAGCGCTGAGAGGAGGAGAGGCCGACGTAAGCTTCGCGGATAAAAGGGCGAAAGAAGGAGGAAGGGCTCGGCTCTCCCTCGTCGAGCGAGCGGAATACGGCGCGTGACAGCGGTTTCCGTCTATCCGCGCCTTTTCCGCCATCGCGGAAAATCATGCCGCGCCTTGCGGCGTCCCCCTAGCCTGCCTCTGTCTCTGTCTAGCCTTCGCGGATTCGTTTATCGGCCCTAATTTACGCGGAACGCTCCCCACGATGACGATTCGTTGCGTTGATCGCGACGCGCGTAATCTCGACATTCGACGGCTTCCTGTTCGCAATTTTGAGCAATCGTTTCACCGCAGCTTCCTGATCGTCGCGATTTATTCAACCGCGACTTTCACGACGTATTAATCTATTACCTCTCCACTCATCGGGGGCGGGGGAGCGGGGAGTGAGCGCGGGACGCGCTCCCGTCGTATTACACCGCCGCGGATTTACGTCCAGAAATAATTGGCCGAATATCTTCCGCGGCCACGATCGAACTCCCCGTTTAATCCCGTGATTTCGTTAGCAATCGTGCATTTTAATTCGCGGCCGCGCGATTGCCATTTCTCCACCGAATATCCAATTTGCGCGCAACGTTAATCTCGTTTTCCCCGCTAATACGTCTCGCGCGGTCCGCCCCCCCCCCCCGCGTCTCCCCCTCCTCCCACTCCTGAGCAGTCGCGGGCAAGATAGGAATTCATCCGGCGTACGTGTGCGGCATCCTTCAGACTTTACGACGAGACCGGTCGACGACGAGGGCGGAAACGGCTTGGTGGGGGAAGGTGGGGTGGGGGGAGGAGGGCACGGACGTCGAGCCGCGGCTCGGGGGGAAAGGTCGCAGGTCCTGGCCGCAAGCGCGCCGACAACTGCAATAGCGTGACGGAATGACCGTTGCTTCCCGTACTTTCTCCCTCTCTCTCTCTCTCTCTCTCTCTCTCTCTCTCTCCCTCTCTGCCTTTTTCACGTGCTTGCAATTTGCAAGAGGACGCGCGAGATTCTCGCGCGAGTGGACGCCGCCGCCGCCGCCCTAATCGTCCGTTACAAGAATGATGACGTATTATGCACGCACATTTGCCGTGCGTGATGATGACGTGACGAATTTTAACTGCGAGCGAAAGGGCGCGTCGCGAAAGTCCTGGTAGATTCACGATCGCGCGGATGATGTCAGCCACGGGGATGATCCGCGCGAGGAGCCCGCTCAGCGCGAGGTCCTGCCCCCGCGCGCTTAATGACGACGCGATGCCGGCAATAAAACGGCACTTCCCGTTTTCCCTTGGCCCCCCCCCCCCCTCCGCCCTTTATCCTCCGCGGTCGCTTTTCCGTGCTGTTCTTTATCGCAGCCGTCTATTTCCGTCCGCGATCAATCGCGCGCCGACCCTCGGTCCCTCCTGAGAACCTTTCCCGGCGAAGCCGCGGTACTAACCGAGTGCCCGAAACGCTGGGCGAATTTTTCGTCGGACTTTGAGCAGCACACACACACATACAGAGAGAGAGA
>JAHMML010000008.1:1462294-1489234 GCA_020341155.1 Eciton burchellii | reverse complement strand
GAGAGAGAGAGAGAGAGAGAGAGAGAGAGAGAGAGAGAGAGAGAGAGAGAGAGAGAGAGAGAGAGATCTTCAGGCCGCGTCTACTCGCGAATTCGGACGGGCGATTCGGCCGAGTCGTGAAACTCGGAAACCCCCTCGGGTTCTCTAACCCCCCCCCCCATCGTTGCGAGAAGCTGTGTATAGCCAGGGTGGCGGCGCACATTTAGAGAGAGAGTGGTCACGTCCGCGAAACGGGTTAAAGACTTTTACGAGCAGCCCCGTGAAAACACGTTTCCCCGTCGTTCCGCGACGCGCCGGGGGGAAGGGTGGGGTTGGGGGTTGGCGGCAGGCGTCGGACCGCCGCCGGTTTCGCTTGGCAGACGCCTCGCGAGACGGCCTCGCCCGACGTCACGGAATTGCGAACGAGGGCACTCGCGAGAGCGCTCTTTTTATGTCCGTAAACGACGGGCAAGAAAAAAGCGAGAGAGAGAGAGAGAGAGAGAGAGAGAGAGAGAGAGAGAGAGAGAGAGAGAGAGGGACGCAGATGGGACACTTGACGAAGTCGCGTGTGCGCCTTTACTTCGTCGGCGCGAGCGCGCGGATAAAAAGCGGCTCCGATCGTAATCGAATCGCACGCGATTCCTTGTGCGACTCTCGGGGAATCTGGGGGGAAATTAATCGTACGTGCGTAAACGTCAAAATCGAATCGGAAAGTCCTCATTAGCGTTGTCGGATGCGCAGACGCGCATGTTGAGACAGTCATCGCCAACAGGCATCCAACACGCATCGCCGTCTCCGGACTTTGGAAGCTCGTGGCTGAAAATATCACCGGTCGACGTTGAAAGATGCCGGTCGTAACCACGTTGTCGCGGGTAAATAGCGGGTAAGAAAAAACGGCGTGAAAATATGACGCGATACGTCCGCCGGTGAGAGATACGGCGGAAAGTGCCGTTACGAATTTTCAAAAGCAGAAGTTTCCCTAGGCTATGTGCTTCCCTCAGCCAGTGGGGAAGCATCGCGAAGACTTGGGGGGGAAATTAATTACACCAGATGAGAACGAGATTAATGATCTGGAGGAAGAGGGGGGGAGGGAGGGAGGGAGGGAGCTAGAGCGAGACTGCTTCGAGGATCGGAATTTATCTGGCCGATCGGACCATCAGTAGTCTTTCGCGTGTGTATATTTTCGTTCATTCCCGATGTCGTTTGCTTTGCGCTTCGAGAGACTGGAATATCGCGAAGCTCTCTCTCGAAGCGTTCTCGCGCCGAACGCGCATCGAGACGGCTCTGCAGAAAGTAAAAAGAAGCGTCCGCGCTCTGTCCGGCGCGATCGACTCGCTTGGAAGCGCAAGGCCGATTAATAAATTGCTTCCGTTCAATTATAGGCTGTGATAAATCGTACCGTCTACAGGTAGTCGCCTGGCTCGTCAGCGAGGAAATTGAGCGACGCCATCATCCGTCGCTCTCTCTCTCTCTCTCTCTCTCTCTTCTTCCCTCTTCTGCTCTCGTACGATCAGACACGTACAGTCACACATAGCTGTGTGCGGCGAGTCTTGTACAGCCTCGCAAAGTTGGAAGGGAAAATTGAAAAGTTAGTCCCGCCGAGATTGACTTCTCCGGATCTCGGCGCGAACCGTTCGCGGATGTTTCCGCGAAAGTTAGGCCCGATGGAAGCTGCGCTTGGCGCCACTAAGATCGACTTTTTTCCGCCGTTAGTCGTAATAAGGCGATTATCCGAGGATCGATAGTGTCGCGATAGGATCGCGAATAGAGCCGAGTCTCCGAAGGACTTTCGCTGTGCTGCGCGTGCCAGTTTCGCGGTATTATTCCCCGAGTAATGTCATTGCCGTCAGCTAGCAAGTAGCTAGCCAGGAAGGCCAAGCTCATCGAATTCGGTAACGCATCGAGAGCATCATCGACGACGCTGCTCGCGGAGCGAGGCGTGCCGGTCTCGGTCGGGCGAGCGGCAAATTCGTCGTCCCGACGTCGTGCAAGGTAACTCGGTTAAGCGACAGGATCAATGCCGGGGTTATACCCGGCCCCGGTCTTAAGCGAGTTACTTTAATCCAATCGCAAACAGGATGGGATCCGATTAACCCATGTTAGCCGGCTATTTCCAGCGATCTCGATGCATCGAGTCTCGCGTTCTCACGCTGTTCTCGGCTCATGCTCTTTCGACTCTCGAGCGGGCGATATGCCGGCCGAAGCGCGCGTTGTGCGAAGATTAACATCTCCGAGGTGGATAGGTGGCGAAACGGGGTTGATATACCGGACGATTGGTCCCCGCGGATGACCTCGCGCGCTCATCCGCGAGTGGCCGAAATCAGAAACCAGATCCGTCGATGGAAACGATGATGCGTGTCCAGATGATGCGGTTCACGCATACGGCTGTAACGCGATCGTTTTGTTACGGTCATCGGAGGACGTCATAAATCGTATTATCTGATAACACTGCATCGCTTAAAGCGCTCTCTGCCCTGTAATGTGATTTTACACGCTTTGTTCGTCGGTGAACGAGGATATCGCAGGAGGGGTACACACGCGTCATTCTTTGCTCTCCACAGCGTTCGCCACATTTTCCGCATTGCAAAGAGAGGAAAAACCAGCCGGGACCGGGCTGCTTTATCGTACCGACACGGCGGATACGGTGATCATTAGCACCATTAGCGGCAAGCCTGCATTCAGGATCAAACGCTTCGCTACCAGCCGCACCGTCCCATCAATAATGACCTTCCATTGTTCGCGTTCTCCTACGTTCTCCTACGTTCGAACGAATCTCGCGGTGAGAGCAGAGAGAGAGAGAGAGAGAGAGAGAGAGAGAGAGAGAGAGAGAGAGAGAGAGAGAAACATGGAATTTTTTCTCGTTGCGAGTCGATGATCGACGTGTACAAAACAACGAGGGAGAAGGGGACAGGTGCAAAATGCACGGGGCGAGCTGGCGAGAGGAGCGAAAATATGCGACCCGCGGTACACCGATGCAATATTTGCGCGGGGGGGGGGGGATGATGCGACGCGTGGTGATGACTCACAAGAGACACGCGACACGCACGAGACGACGACGGGAGAGAGAGAAAGAGAGAGAGAGAAAGGGAGAGGATTCAGAGCGGACTAAGGAAGGACGACGAGGATTGATTTTTAACTGCGCGCTTTTGCATATGCATATAAACGGGCGCGCACCCCCGTCAACGATTTTCCGCGCGTCGGTCTCGAAACGGAAACGCGCGCGTGTGCATGTGCACACGCAAAGGTGCACTCGATTGCGTCATCGCACGCGCGGCGCCGACAGGCGGGGCGCGTCATCGTCGGCGTGCACTCGCATCGACGCCCATGGATGCTGCGCTTCGCACCCTCTCGCCGGCGACCCGGCGGAGGGATCTCCCGGGGATTAAGACGAACGAACGAGCGTGTTCTCGAGGCCTCGGGATGAAGCCCTCTCGCAAGCCGGGACGATATTCCGCGGCGATTCCGCGCGAGCGAGCGAGATGTGCCTGTTAGATTGCGCTCCTTTACGCGCGGATGATAAACGCGCGCGGCTCTTCGTTTGTCTCCTCTCTCTCTCTCTCTCTCTCTCTCTCTCTCTCTCTCTCTCTCTGCTGCTGCTGTTGCTGCTGCGCGTGACCTTTCTACATTCGAATCTTTATCTTTGAGATTTCTCTTCCTCTTTTTCCCGTTTATTTTCTCTAGCCGGATGGACCAGGAGTCGGACGCGCGAAGCCGCGTTTAATTCGTCCGGTCCTCTCCGCTCGCTCTCGAGCCGCGAAAATAATAGCAGAAATAATACCGGGGATATCAGGGGCGCGTGGACGATTATTCGCCGAATTATCGAGCACGACGCGTTCGCGACGATGCGACAAAAATGCAAATCGTTCCTACTAATTATTAATTATGGTGTGCATCGATTCGCCGCTATATCCGCGCGCCAAACTTTCTTCACGAGCGCCAATTTTCCGCCGCATTAAAGAGCGCGCCGAATAAATCTCTCTCTCTCTCTCTCTCTCTCTCTCTCTCTCTCTCTCTCTCTCTCTCTCTCTCTGTCTCTCTCTCTGTCCGCGCGCGCCACATTTTCATCCGCACGGCGATAATAACGAAATGTCTGAATAGCCGACGGATTACACATGCACCGGCCGGGTAATTGCGCTCGCGTTCGGCGGGTTGAAATTTTCGATTCATTAGTGGACTCCTACGTCCGCGTTCTCTCTCTCTCTCTCTCTCTCTCTCTCTCTCTCTCTCTATATATATATATATATATATATATATATATATATATATATATATTTACATATGTGTATCTATACGCGTGCACGCGAGTGATGGGAAAGCTGCAGCTGATCGAGAGGAAATAAACGGTCCGCTTTCCGCGGCTACGTTGGTTTGCTGCGCGTTAAGCTGCCCGCATTAAACACGGTGGCAAATTCGGGGACCCGCGAGCGATCCGAAATTCCCGGCGTTATTAAACCGCTCTGGGATATTTTTCTGCATAACGCCAACGTCGCCAGTCTCCCTTCCCTGCGGGAAGAAGGGGAGGGCGAACTTTCTGCCGATTTTCCTGCCGATTGGCATCGTAACACGGATACTGCTTTATCGGCACCGCTCCGGAAACGCTCGCGAGACGCGATTGAGTTTCGAATCTTCCGATGCGTACTCGCGTTCATCTGCCTGCGTTTGGCAGGTTGGACTCTCGACAATCCCTTTCACACGCAGCTGTCAACGATAGAGAGAGAGAGAGAGAGAGAGAGGAGGCTCCCCGCCGTGACGGCAGTGGATGACAATGTCGCGCGCGAATCCTCCGCGGCCCTGCTGATTCTCGAAAGTCTTCGCTCAACCGAAGATGCCAATCCGCTCTGCCAGTCGACGAGTCCCTCGAGTGGTTCGTAGGAGGATGCCGCGGCTTTCTCCGATCGACCCCATGGAAGAACAGCCGAGGATTTCGGGGTCCTCGCGTTCGCTAATGATGACATCCTCGAATCCGGCGAGCGCTCTACGTGACCTCTCGGACCCGCGGCAACCCTCATCTTTACGGGCCAAGTTTTTAATCGCCCCGTCTTTAGATCCGCGCTCACGTCCAATCACCGTTCCGCTCGCGTTTACGGCGAGAGGGAACACGTCATCTCGCCCTTCCCCGGCGATCTTTTTTTAACGCCTCTCTTTGATGGGTGGTCTTGCGCTTTACTGGCCGATTACGTTTTTATCTTCGCGTACGCGTGCGCGAAGGATCATCCTTGGAATTTAGCTGTGACGGTGCAAGCGGGCTTCTGTGTGTAGCGGCGGGCGGTTTTCGTCTTCGGTCGGAAGCCTCGTGTGCTGAGAGGATTGACGAAATCCCGCCGCTGCGCGCGGAATAGAAAGAAACCTGAAAACGTGTATACATATATGATGAACGTGCTACATTATAAATGTTCGATAATTAATGGAAAGGTTGTGGAAAAGGATTTTAATGAATAAATCTCCAATCGAAATTGAAGAATAAATTCCTATATTACGCGTCGAAAAGAAGCATCGGATTACTATCGGAAATATAAATTATCATCATTTTATTAAAATTTTAATTAATACTCCGCATTCCCTGGAGTGAAGACGAGATAACCAGTCGTAACGCGAGTCGTCAATACTCGGTTTGCGGCGAGAAGGAATTCGGGAAAAAACTCGGGACGAGTTATCATGGAATCGTATTATCTCACGGAATATACATACATCGTTGAGTCAAAGTTAAGGACGGAATGGTCCGAGCGAAAATCGCGTAAAGGCGATCGTCGATGAGCGGAAAAGGAAACTTGCTCGCGGCGCGGCGCGGTAAAAACATTCTATAAAAATCGCTTCGCATTTCCGGAGAAAAACCAGGCCATATAACCTGGAACATATCATCGGCACGCACAAAGAGGCTTCGCCGAGTGATCTAAGTAGCACTATCGGGCGAGAGGGGAGCGCGAGGGGAGAAAGCTCGGAAGTGAACGAGGCAAGGGTCCGGATGAAAAACTTTCCCGCCCGGAAGGCAAGTTACGCGCCGCGGGAGCGGGAAAGGGGACAGCCGAGGGTCGGAATTCTGGCGCGCGAGAGGGAGGACAGGTATGACGAGGGTGGTGAATACCTCCGAAACGAAGAGGGATGAGGGAGATGCCCGTCGCCGGCGAGCCAATGGGAATCGAAGCCGCAGAAGAGCCTTTGGTGGGAACCCCGGCTGGTGACCCTTTCACCCTCGCCTCTGCGCCCACTTTTCCCACCGCGTGCTCTGCTCCACCCCCTCCTGTCCCCGGCCGCCTCGCCCCGGTTCTCGCAACATTCCTCTTTGCCGTCGACAGAGTCATAGAAGTCGAGGAAAGCTGATCGTACCCCGCTCTGTATCATATAAGTTCCCTCCTCTCGCCGTCCCTCAGCCTCCTACCACCGAGCTCGCCCTCTAATATCCTCGGGTTCTGTCATTTCTCCCTTCCTCCTCCTCCTCCTCCTCCTCCTCCTCCTCCTCCTCCTCCTCCTCCTCCTCCTCCTCCTCCTCCTCCTCCTCCTCCCCATCACCAGGTTCGCCAAGACCGAAGATCGGGGAGCAAAGGGAGGGTGAGGCGAGAAGCCCCGCTCACGCGGAGCACAATTTTTCAACGTTTTCAACGATCGCGTCCTGCACGTTCGCCATTGGGAATCGTTCGGGCGTTACGCCGCCGTAAGTCTGTAATTCGAAGGCTGATTACCGACACTTGAGATTACGATTTATACTGAACGCGCGTTCAATGAAAGTCGCTGCAGACACGATTCTTCAGGGACGATTCTTCCCGTGGAAATAATCTCGTTGGATCTCGCCGCCGACCGAGATGCGTGAGATGAAACTCGGATGCTGCTCTGTCTGGGAAGAGTCTCCAGGGACACGCGGTCGAGCGGCGACGATTCAGTTAATTAATCAACTATTATCGGGCTATTATCGAGCTCGGAGAACCTTCGCTGTCGCGTGGAAGGCTGCACTTTCTGTTCCCCTGTGGGGAACGCGCGAGCGGATACGATGGCACTTAACATTCGCATAATTCGATTCTTCCGGCGCGGTTCCACGCGCTGTCTTCGCGTCGCCCTCTCGCCCTTTGCCCTTCCTCCTTTTCCCTCGTAAATAAACAAGCATCCACTCGCCATTGCTTCGCCGATGGCGAAGTTTTCGTTCCTTTTTACAGAATGGGCAGATAAGCAAATAGTCTTACGTCGCATCGCGACATTGTTGTTCCGAGGGACGAGACTAACTCGAGGACCCATCTCGCTGTTGTTACTAGCTAATGGTGTCTGCTGAAGTTTCGTGAAAATTGGAAAGCAGCACGCGCAGCGCGGAAACAATGGCAGGGAGCATACACGCGTGCCTGAGATCTGGAGTCTTCTCTAACAATCGTTAGCAAAGTTGCCGTTGCTAATAAGATTGATATTTTCCACCGGTGGCAAGACGTCTTGCCGCCAGTGGAAATGCCGAAGAGCCGGAAGAACGAAGCGTACATCGTAACGCACTCCCGTACTTTACGCTTGTAAATCGCGAGTGTATCGATATATGCGTCGCGTTTTACATCGATCGCTTGAGCGATCAGATTATCCGTCTGATTCGTACATCGTTCCGCATTCCTTGATTTATGTGATTATTCGAAGAGTTCTCACTCGGTAGCGCTCCAATCGGCGATTCGACGAACAACACGATTCTCGACTTCTCATTCCTCTCGCCGTTTTCCCATTTACCCTTCCCTCCCATTCCCTTCCCTCCCCAGCGAGGATTACTCTTGCTACCGTTCGGTAGGTAGGTCAAATCACCACTCACCCTCCCCGCGCCCCCTTTCGCCGTTCGGTCGTCACGTAACCGTAAAACTTGCCTGATTTATCGTAATTGTCGACAGCCCTCCCCCTTCGCCCTGTCCTCCCCGAATCCTTAAGGCGCCAGCGATCCGCTTTCGGGTCCGTAGAATGCCGTCCGTGTAATACCGGTGGCGGGGGGAGAGAGGGGAGGGGGCGTGGACGCGGTTTTTCTCCCGGCGTGGGAAGTTTCGTGGGGGCTGCTCCGCAATCCCGGCGCTTTATCTAATGTCGTCGGTGATCTCTCGGTATCTTGGCGAGAGGGATTACGCGGCCGCGCGTAAATTACGCCCGAGTGAACCTCGCCGGAAATGGCAACGCGGGCAACGCGCGATTACGGCGCGAGCACGCGAGCGTGCGTCGCGTGGCCGCCGCGCTTATTTTCCCACGCGCCGGGATTCCATGATATCGCGACATCGGTTCGCGCACGCGAGAACCGATTTCACGCGCCGAGCTCGAATCGACGGCATAATCGGCTTATCCGTCAGGGCGCTTGTTAATCTTCAGACGAAATCGGATCCCCACGGCGCGCGACCCACCCACCGATCGGCGGCCGCAATCGAATTTGATCGCAAAAAGGGAAAATAGAAGGGGAGGGGGGAACGAGAGAGGGATAGGTGAAGGAAGGAAAAAACGAGATCCGGACGGACGGATAGTAAATCGCGCATCGACACGCATCGATGATACGCGGGGATTTGCGCGACGCAAGGTTTCTCCCCCCCCCCCCCCCCTCTCTCTCTCTCTCTCTCGCTTCGTGTCCCTTCTCTTTTCCCTTTTCCTTCTTTTTTTCCTACGGCTCTCGAAAATCGGCTGTTGTACGGAATTTCGTGTACTGTCGGCTGACGTTTATTCCACGGTCGTTGCGCCGCTTTTGTTCGCGCTGCTGGCACGAGGAAAAGGGAAAAGCTAATCGAGAGAAAAGGTATTGCGCTACTCGATCTCGTCGGAAAAATGTCGGGTTTTATAAAAGGAAATAAACGGCGCCGGCATTGCTCTCGCGAGGTCGGTCCCGCGATCGCGGCAGGGTCTCACGCCGTTTCCTCTTGGTCTTTTACGTGTATAAAACATCTTCCCATTGTTGTCGGTCGATTTCTACGGGGGATTATTATTTCCGATCTTTACGAACGGGGGAGTGGAGGGGGAACTCGGCTGGGGCGCATTAACGTAAACGCGTTGACTCGCGAAGCGCAACGTCGCGATGCCCCGCGGAGCGGCGGCAAACAGGGGGCGGAGGGGGGTGAAGAGTTCGCTCCCGCGACCGAATCCGATTTTTTTCGGGGATAATTTGGCGCGGCTCGAATTCTTCCGGGCACTTTCGTCCATCTTGCGCGCGAAAACGTTTTTCGTTTCGCCCGCCGCCGAAAGCGGGATCGCCACGATTATCTTTTTACAAAACGGAAGTGTCCGCACGTGCTTTCAGGCTTTGTCACGCAAAACGGCGGTTTTGCGGCTCCGATGCCGCCCTCAATGCGCCGATTTCAATTTTGCTGGGATAAAAACGCGCCGCTGAATGAGAGGACGATCCCTTACGTCGGTTTTATCGGGCGTCCCTCGCGTTTGCCTTTCAATATCCACGCCGCGGAGAAAGCGCGGGCCACGTCCGAGGCGTCGTCCTCCCCCGCGTATCGATAACCCCCGAATTTCGAGGCACAAGGAAATGTGCCACCGTCACCGAGCGAACATACGTTTCGGCGGACGCGCGATAAATGACAGAATCGGAGTCGCAGCGTCATCGCCGAAATGAACTCGGAGCTCCTCTTTCTCGCGCTTTACTCTAATTCCCGGCGCGCGCCATCGATCGGCGCTCGCGACGACGATCCTCTCCCCCCCCCCCCCGCCCCTCTCCCTCGCCCGGTTTCGCGAAATCCGGAGGGGACGGAAAAGATTTGGGTGCAATTGATTCCGGTGTAAGATTAGAAAGACGACCGACGACCGACGCTTTTTAATTGAATCTCTCTCTCTCTCTCTCTCTCTCTCTGTCTCGGGAGAACTCTCTCTGTCTTTCCCCCTCTACTCCCCGCTCGCCACCTTCCTCAGGCTGCCGCGCCGCGTGCGTGCGCGCGCGCGTGCGTGCGTGCGTGCGTGCGTTACAGCGGTACACAGAAAAATTAACATTACCCGTCGCGCGTGTAATTACACGAAGCGACGGTTATTAATGTGTTTTTAAAATGTTGATCCTCCGAGCGTAATGGACACATAAATTATACACAATTTGTTTTAATTATGAAAGACGTTAATTCAGATAGTAATCCCCGGCGTTCGAGAATGGACTTCTTTTGTAATTCCAGCGTCGTTCAGCGGAGCGGCCGCTCCCCGCATCAGTCTTGATCAATATGGATAATCTTACTTGGAAAAAGCGGGCGTCTTAAAAGAGCATTATTAATTCCGTAATTAGCCTCATTAATAAACCCTCCCCGCGCTGACGATCGGACAAGAAGATACCTTCAAAAAGCGGGATCTTTATTTAAATGAGGAAACACGAAAACAACCGTGCCGTGCTGATAAGGGACGGTGTTTCTAAATTTTAACTTGATCGCGGAACGCTTGATTTACGCGGAAAAAGGAACGTAGTAGCGCACCCGAGAGCGTTAACGAGTGCCACTAGTAGGGAAATATTGATATACGCAGGACGCATATTTTTATGGGGGGTGGGGGGGACCCATAAAAATCGGTCGAGCTGCGCGATGGCGGCAGACTGGCGGTCGAAAGAATCGTAAAAATTTCGCGCACGCGCGCGACCCGTTCCCGCGGTGCGACCTCTCCCCCTTCTCCGTTCTCGTGCATTCTTTACTTAGTCGCGCGCTCGCGATCTCAACGCGAACCTATAAGTCGTAAACAATAGTTACGCCCGGTATATAAGGCGCGTCAAATTATCAAGATATATATCCCTGAAGCGGTGCCTCCCTCCCTCCCTCCCTTCCCTTTCCGYCCCCCGCCCCTTCCGGTGGTTGAAAGGCTCGAGAGGGTGGAGGTGGCGGGAGGCCAGAGAGAAAGTTGGATAAAGGCGAGGGAAGGAGACAGGGTGCTTGCTGCTCCCGCAGGCTCCCGGAGGGTCCGCGGGGTGGTTTCGCTCGGGTGGTTGGAAAATCGACAGAAGGAGGCTGGCGGTGCGCTCCACGCAGACACCCCGGCGGCCCCATTGCACCCTGGGGTCTGTATTAATGATATAATATTTCTTTGATTCACCGGAGCGCCGTACCTCCCTTAACAACCACCCTCGTCTCGGCCGCTTTCGCTTCTTCCTTAAGCAGCCGCGAGGGGATGGAGGAAGACAGCGGACGAGTTGAAACGTAGTTTCTTCTCGCTCCGGCCGGAGGGAAACCCGTTTCGCGTCCCTTATAGCAGAGATAAATTACATTCATGTTCTCTCCGCTCCCCGCGCGTCCGCCGCGCACCCCTCCAGCCCGGAGCAACCGGCTCGGCGCGAGTAGTCTCCGTTCGAATCGTCGACGCTGGAAGAGCCGAGATTCCGAGAACGTAGCGGAGTTTATTTAAATCAGAAATAACTCTCCTTATCCCGCCCCTCCCCGCTGGAATACGTCGCGCCTCTCCCCCCCCCCTCCTCTCTCTCACTCACTCACTCACTCTCTCGTGCCTCGCACAACTCGCTGTTCTCCTATCGTTCTCTCCCTGCACCGTGATTCTTCGCTGGAAACTTAGCGGATGACTTATAACGCTTAAACTCCGTCAATGGTAACGAGGTTCCGCTTTATCTGTTCTAATAACAAGCCCATGACAAAACGTCTAGCTCCGCGCGCGCGCGCGCGCGCGCGGGGTATCGCGCTAGCCGCCCGATATCTTTGGGCTGCTTGGGCGCAAAATCCCGATCGACTCGGGAGCCCGGAGAAGTTTTATTTTCACTGTTAGACGAAATTACGTACACGTAAGCGTAATGTGTGCACGTAATGTAAGCTGAAATTAAAATCTTGGTCGAGTCTGAGCCGGATGTCGGGATTCTATGGAGAAGCGCGCGCGTTTTGTAGCGCGTACGTTCGCATTCCATTTCGTACGTCTGCGTTCGTTTCTTCTCTTGCATATTTCCTGTGAAAACGTGCCATCGGGCGGGCAGGAGCTCTCGGATGACAGTAATCTCCATGGCCGCCGAATAGCGCGATTATCGGACTTGCCGAAGAACCAGCCAGAGACTCTCTCTCGCGAAATGCGAGACGCTAAGAAAGCACCCGCGGGGATTCGCGAACTTGAACGGACTTATTCACCGGATGCGAATAAATTTCGGCGGAGCTGCGCGAGCGAGGCCGAACGGAAGGGAAAAGGGCAAAAGGGTGACTCCGAAGGGTCGATCTTGGCGACCCTCTTCGATCCGCCGGGACAGCCCATCGCCGCGGGACCTCTCGCGCGGGCACACAGGCGCGCTTGCACACGTACGTGTGCGCTGATACGCGTAATACGATGGATGTTTATGGCGGAGCGCGAGTATTCGATCCAATAACGGCTTTATAGCCGACATCGAGCGCGAGTGTTGCGGTTCCTCGACGGCGAAATGTTGGGGAGCTCGTGGCCAGGCTCGAGCCGGCGGAGGGCCGCCGGATAATCCGGGATCACAAAAGGCGAGGCGCCCGGATCGGGATTCGCGGCGCGGCCGGTGGGAGGGAGGGAGGGAGACCGGGTGCCATATGTCACGACGCGGGGATTATAGAATCTCGGTCGTGGCGAGGCGTGTTTGTATCGGGATTGTCGATTTAATTCGATCTCGACGGAAGCGCCCCGGCAAGGGGAATGTGCGTGTGCGTGTGCGTGTGTGTGTGTGTGTGTGTGTGTGTGTGTGTGTGTGTGTGTGTGTGTGTGTGTGTGTGTGTGTGTGTGTATGTATGTATGTATATAAATCTCTTGCTGCTTGCGATCGTGTAATCGCAATTTCAAATCGCGACGTCGCGATTCGTTATTGCGGAATTTTTATTTACGATCGGAGGTACGTGTGCACGTATAGATGCATCGAAACGGAAACTAGAAGCGAGAAACGAACTTTCAGTCATCGCGTTTTCCATCGCGAGGGAGAGAGCGCGACGATAGGAAATGCGGATCCGCTGTCCTTGTCGAGATCGAAGGGAGACGTTCGTTGTTTGAAGGGGAGGCCGATATATAAAATGTATCCGGAAAATAATAAAGATGCCCCGGCTGCCTTCCGCGGTGATGTACGACCCCATAAATGTGACCCGGGCACCCTCGTAATGGGGTTGGGCGGCGCGTACGCCTGCGCGATTACCGCCGCGCCGTTCTCTCGAAACAGGCTCGCCGCGATTGCTGCGCTTTGAAAGCTGCAAACGCGAAATTTCCGTTTGGGGAGGAAGTCGCGGGATCGTCAGCGGCGTCAGCTGGGTCCGCGTCGCGCGGACGAGTAGAGAAGGGCGGCGGTCCGCGTCGCGACGCTCGATCGGGGTGATCGATGGATTGACTCCAGCAAATGTGGAAGTAAACTGCGGCGATGTAGCGGGCTGACACATAGCGGCCGGCGCATAACGGATCACGGTATTTAATAAACTCGCGAGGTACACGCGAGCGCGCGAAAAGTGTGTGGCTCCCTCGATCATAATTAAATGCAGCGTGTTGCGCGGAGTGCGCCGCGACGAATTACGAATGGCCTGCCGGAAACCATTTCCCCGCGAAATCCGAAACGCTTTCGAAATGTCACGATAAAACGGCAAACAACGACTATGAGCAGTCCGCGGCGGCGAGACGCCCCAGCCGCCAAAGAACGCTCTCATTTGCGTTCCGGACGGCGAGGACCGGGCGGAGAGAGGGAGAGGGGCGAGGGAGAGGGGGGAGGGAGGGAACAGGAAGCGAAAAAATATACGGCGCACATACCGGAATGCAGGCTTGCGAATAACCGGTGTAACCGCCCGCTCGATAATTATCGATAGCGCCGGATGTGTGCGCGCGTGCGCGCGATACTGCAGCTGGGCTTTTTCCTCCCACCTCTTTTCTCTCTCTCTCTCTCTCTCTCTCTCTCTCTCTCTCTCTCTCCTTTTTTTATTCCGTATTCCGCATAACACAACGTCGTTGTCGTTGCGAGAGGAATTACACGCAGCTTCACAAATCGCTCGCCTGTAACGCGCGCGCGCAATGGATAAAAAAACGCACGCGTGACTTTGTGATCAGCGAGATCGCGGATTCCTTTCATCAAATGGGTGGATCGCCGGGTGTTTGTCATCCTGATCGCGATCGCGCGAGGCCACAAAACTCCGACGATGATTCATATTATGATTCGTATCAGCCCCGCCGCGATTTCCGTGCTGCATTCATCTCGCGGTTTCGATCGGCTCGGCGGAGCGCTTCGTCGCCGCTCCGCGATCGGTTCCGATCATGCAAATCGATCATTGTGCGATCGGCGACAGGGGCTAGAGTGCACGCATGTGCGTCGTTAGGCGCGCTGAATGGTTCATTGTGCCGGAAATCGGAGCGGTTAATCGGCGAGGCGCGCGACGTGATCGCGCGGCCGCGGCTGTGCGACATAAGGGTTGATCCTGGATTCAGCGGATCCCGCGCGGAGGATTTCGTCCCATTCGCACGGAAACCCAATTGCGCGGCTCTATGCGTCATTAGCGCTGGCAACGGAGTTAACGCCGTTAAATCCGGGACGGCCAGTCCGCCCGCGATATTATTCGCACTTGCGCCGACCTGTCCGCTCGTTCGTTCGTTCGTTCGTTCGTTCGTTCGTTCGTTTATACGGTCGCATGTGCTCAGCCCCGCAGCACCCCTGGATACCCCTCGCGCAGGTGCGCTACCGCTGCGCGGAATGACGACTCTGATGGAAATGCGAATGAATGATCGTTCGTCCCGGCTAATTCGATTTCCGCCAACGAACTGCGTGGATTTTTCCCTCGGAGCCCCGATTCCCTGCTTCCTCCGCTCCTCAACCGCGATTTGCTTCCTCTCGCTGTTCCTCGCGATGCTCTTTTCTTCGGTATCGATCAATCATCGGCACGTAATCACCGCGATCTTGAAAATTGCAGGCAGATTTAGAGTTCCACTTCGCAAGTCTGCTCTCTTCCGTTCTTCTTCGCCGTTGAACGCTCTCAACGCTCCTCTTTCGGACTCTCGCAGCTCTCGATGTCGGTTTCGCCGATGACACGCGGACGGATGTAATTGAAATAAGTCGCCGGAAGCAGCGATCCGCGGAAAGTCCCGCCGCGATGATAGTCGCGCCCGTTTTCCGCGCACGGCGAAATGAATTTCTCTTATTTACGTTTGCGCGCGGATTTGCCGACGAGAAATTTTATTTCCTCCAGCGTTTTATCAATATCGAATCTCGCCGCGTTGCCAATATTTTCTGAGTACTCGCGGCTCATTCGACAAATGTTTTCGATCTGTAATGCGCGAATAAAACTGGGTCACCGCACAGCTAGGAAGAGTACTCGATGCTTTTACATTCTCTAATGGACTTAACGCGCGTGTAAATAATTTATGTACGCATAAATTAATGGCGAACAATGAGCGGCCAAAACATATACTACCTCATATTCGATAAAAGCACTTGCGCTTATTACGTTTTTCAAATATTTATTTCAATCGCGCGGATTTAATTCAATCCCGTCAGAATAATTTGTTTACGGATACGTAGACGGGCGCGTTGTTTATGCGTGGAGCGAATTGCAGCCCTTCAGTCTGCATTAACAAATTGCTTTCTCACTAATTGAAAGATTATATCAGCTGCTGATCGCAACGGCGCAGATACAAAGGATACAGTTTGCCGAAGTAAACACAAATATCACATCAAGTAATACCATTGTTTGCTTAGCGTTCCAGTTTACAATTAATTAATTTGCCCGCGCTATGTATGTAATTAGCGTAAGTGTGTACATTCCAAATCCAAAACGCGTCGGCGTGTTTAGACAAAGCAAATTCGAAACAATGCAGCTCACGTGACATTATAATAATTCTCCCCGTTCATTTCGCGTTACGTCACGCCGCGTATCGTTCCTCGATTTTTCCACTAATTGATCGGACGGCGATTGATCCGACTGTTAACGCGCCTTCGATATTTCGCGTTAATATCCAACACCGTTTAGATATTTATTTATCGCCGATTCGAGCCGAGAGTGCCTTCAGTAAAGATGAGAATCATCAGAAAACAAAACAACTTTCTTTAATCGTCTTAATCGTAACAACGTGACAGTTACGATATTTAGATACTAACTAGATAACAAATGTGCGACCGTTGCTTCCGACTTCTCGCAGGATACTGAAGACGCTGTTCTTCGCCGCCTTTGATAACTGCCGAGCGATAGCGATCCTTTTACATTTCGGCAACGGTTGCCGGTTACCACCTAATCCCTTTGCTTTGAGACTCGTATTCGATGTATGCTTGTTTACATCGAGAACACTTTCCAAAAACCAAAGATGACTCGTACAAAACCCTAACACTGACCTCCCAACTCAAATCCCGGATTCGATTCCGAGTTTTAACGGACATTCTTAACGGACATCTCTCGTTTCTCGCCGCGATGCCTTGTAACTCGACACGGGATGAATTAAATTCTTGCTCCTCTCTCGGTTCTTCCCGTTTTTTCGCTGGGACGTGTATCGGAGAACGCACGCTCGAGTAATCCGACAGATCACGGACGAAGTCGCGGTCGCGAGCTAAATTAAATATCGCGGATACTACCCCATCGATAACAACGCGCCCTCCATCGTATTGTTCGATAGAGAAAGGTTTATGGCTCGCGAACGCAAAGCAAATATCAGCCGGGGCGGGATGGCTTTATTTGTTCAAAGCGTTCTCTTGACATCAAGCGCCCGCCGTAGCGCTTGCAGTTTTTATATGGCTTTTTGCCGCACCAACGATGCGTTTAGATGAATCGCGTATCATTTTGCTTCCCCTCGCGCGAAAATTACGCCGAGTCGACTGCATTTAGCGCGGCAAGCGCAGTAAGACGCATCGTCCCTCGCGCCGCTTCGTTTATGCGCTATGTAATAATAATAATAATGATGATGATGATGATGATGATGATGATGATAATGATCGTAACGTAACGATATAATAGATAACGATGAATGCGGGACCCGCTCGCGGATAATCACGATCCAGCTTGCATGCTCGGGCTTTTCTTCGCGTAAGAAAGCGAGAAAGAGAGAGAGGGGGGGAGAGAGAGAGAAGAAAAAAAGAAATCCGTGTTCCAATAGCCAGTCGCGTCTTTCTTCTTTTCGACCGTGACGAAGAGAAACGATGAGACTCTAAGTAATATCGGTTCGATGTGAAAAGGCGGCGGGCATACACGAGTACAGGAAGAAAACGAGTGGCTGAGAAGGAGGGAGCGCGGGGGGAGGGGAGGGGAGGAGGAGGGTGCAGAACGGGGAAGGAAGCGAGTGAGGCTCGCGAATGCGTCGATATTGAATTGAAAATGGACCGCGCGGAAAAGGAAACGCTAAGGGAAAGACGGGAAAACTCGTGGCTTGACGATGACGCTATAACTGCGATCCGTGCATAAACATTCTCTCTCTCTCTCTCTCTCTCTCTCTCTCTCTCTCTCTCTCTCTCTCTCTCTCCCTCCCTATCCTGCACTTTATCCGCCGCTCATAGATTATGAGCTTGAAAATGCAGTTATCGCGAGAGCTCCCTCGACGATTACGCGCGACGTTTTATTAATTTTCTCTCTATATCTCCTCCTCGCCGGGCGAATCAATTTGCCTTCTATACCCGGCTCGATTTCTGCCTCGGCGAGATTGCATCCTTCTTCCTCGTTCACCGTGCGTTTATTTGTCTCCGCTTGCCCCCGCCGGGAAAGGGAATAATATCGCGATAAAGCGCCGATGAGGAACGATGCCGGCGTGTAACGCTTTTCATTAAGCTTCCTCGATAAATGTACCGTTCGATCGCGGATACGACTTTGCAATCGTCTTCGGGAGATTTCCCTTTACGCCGAGTCGCGCGCGGCCGCGTTTTAGAAACGGATTATTAATTTTACGAAGACTCAAAGGGGGAGGGGGGAGGAATCCGTGAGACCGCGGGACGCTTCCCCTTCGTTGATTGCGATTCGCTCTTATTCCGGACTCGTAAATTATTGTAGCGCGCACGAAACGAGCAGAAATTATCATTTCGCGATGATACATATACGCACACATGCATGCATATATATATATTTAGCAAGAGGATATAATTTTTAAGACCACGTTCAAACAAGCGCGACGTTCCCCGAGCCAATTACACAATCTCTCTCTCCGTCGCCACGACGTGACGCAATTAAAGCGAAATTCTTGCGCGTGCAAGTTTGCCCAAAGCTCGCCCCTCGTTTTCCGCTCTTCTTCCGCTCCGCTCCGCTTCGAATTTCTGCCGGTGTTTACTCGGCCGCAAGTCTCGGATATTCCATCATGACTCGCGCCCCGAGGTAAACGTAAGAACCCTATCCGTTTCGCGCTTCACCTCTCGGCGCGTAAGTCGGAAATCTCGCAATTCCTCAAGATGAGTTCCGATCGGGACAACGTAGACGCAACTCGGGTAGACCGAGAGGTGACGCGGATCAGGTCGGGTGACTTGGAGTCGCGCGCCACGAGATTTGACGCTGCGGTATCCTCCTTTTCTCATCGGATTTCCTCCATTTTCTCTTGTTGCAGGCATTTTTGGAAATGGCGGATGAGAGCGCTGCGGCGACCATGGTGGCCTATTACGCTTCCGGTATGGCTCAGCTCAGAGGCAGAGCGGTCTACGTGCAGTTCAGCAATCACCGTGAACTCAAGACGGATCAAACGCACTCCAACAACGCGGTCAGTAGCCCAACAAATGATGTCGCCAACACTTCTGAGGTCTGTGTCATACTTCTTGCTTCAGTTCTTTCTCGCTTCGTTTTTCCCCCCGCGGGGGGGAATCCGCTGCATGAATCGCAACACCGTCCGCTGTTGCTCTCTCGTCGGTCTAACTTTCGATCGTTTCCTAACGCTCGCATGCTGTCCTTCCGCGTCTCCTCGCGCGTCTCGGCGTATCCGAGAGATCTCGAGAGATCGATGCGTCTCTCGATCGAGAGACACGCCTGGAATTATCGCGATTACGAGCCTCGAACCGCCTCGAATCGGCGTTCCAGGATCGCCGCGTTTTTGCCGCTCCGAACAACGAGCAAGTCGCGCTCCCCGGTCGCGAGTTCTACTGTTCTGGTGACCCCGATGACCCGAGGCGTTAACCAGAGGTAGCAAGCGCGAGACAAGAGACAGCAGGAAGGTAGCCGAGTCGGTCACGGCACAATGGCCGTTAACTGCGGCGTTCGGGTTGGGCGAACCGCTTCTCGGCGGTGTGTTATTCATGCGGGCTAGTTAATTAAGCCGATACCAGCCCCTTGCGCGTATCCTTGCCGTGGCCATCGACGGCAACAAGCGACAGCATCGGTGCGACCACGCGAGAGGCGCCACGGCCATTTCACCGTCAAGTCAATCTAAACACCCGCGTCCGCAAACTACGTTATAATTAATGCGTCCATAATTTATGAACGATCCCTGGGGCGCGAGTGAGCGCGGCGATGCATCCCACCGTGCGCGACCCTTCCCCATGCATCCCTCTCGGGACCTCTCTTTCTCCCCCGCGCGACGCGACGCGCGCACTGTCCGTCACGCGCGCTAACTCGCGCGCGTGTCACCGCCTGCGCCGCCGCTCACGGTCCGAACTAGTTAACTCGCCGCGCAATTCGGTCACCATGAAGTCCAATGAAATATGTCGGCGAATTAATTAGCACGCGAACTCGCCGGCGGAATCAATTAACGGAACTTGCTGTCCTCTCAGACGCGCACCTCTCCTCTCTTTCTCCCTTTCTCACGCGGAGCTCGATACTTTGATGCTCCAATTCTTCGTCGAAATTTACCTGGCCAGCCAGGTAAATTCATTTCCAGAAATCCGTGACTTGACGTTGTCAAGCTTTCGCCGCCGGCTTTCAGTCTCGGGCTGACGGTGTTACCGTTAAGCGGCCCGCGCCAATTCGCGTTGTCGCCCTCGTAACTCGCCCAGCTCCCCGATGCCGCGATGCGCGCGTCGGTTTGTCCGTCTGCCCCGTCCTCCCCCGGCCGGAAACCACCCTCCTGAGTTACCGAACTGCCGTTCCCGCTCCTGGGGAGTGCAACTTCGCGGTAGAAACGGACACCGATTCCCCACGGGGAATCCCCTGGCAAAGTTTCCCGCGTGTCGCTGGAGTGATGGTCCGCACGAAAAATAATAAATAAGGGAGTAAATAGCCCGGCGACGAGCGCGGTCGCCGCCACCGGCGGCGTCGATGCTTCTTCCTGACACGCGGAAACTTTCCGCGCACGTAGAAACCGTGGAAACTTGGCAGCCGGCAATCCGTATCCCCCTTACAGCATACACGTACAGCAGTCATCACGGGTAAACGCGTGCATGTGTCTTTTTCAAACCTAACTAATTTATTCGGCGGCCGGGGAGTTGCCGGGGAAAGCTTCCCCGCTAATCTCGCGGAGACCTGACTCGCCGCTCTCGCGAAACGATTCCGTGAAAAATACATCCCCCTCCGGTGTAGTTATTTTCGCCGAACCTGCTGCGATTGCAGTCTCGCTTGTCTCCACTTTCGCGCGCTCGAAGCTGAAACAGCGACCACCATCTCGCACCGTCTCGGTGACGTTGAAATTATCCCCGCGCATGTAAAACGTGTGAGGGCACGCAAGGGTGGTCGGCGTTTTGGTTCGTCGGCGGAGCCTCTCGCACGAGATGATGATGATTTCTCGCCGAGCTTGACAAACGACGCCGAGAAACCAATCGCCCTGAGAGCCCCGGCGATGAGACCTTCGCGTCCTCGTTCTCCACGCGAGGGTGGCGATGCCGAAGATTCCGCGACCGGAACGCAACATCGATGCGTTCACCGACGACAGAAAGGCGAGGAGAATCGATTCCACGAGCGAACGTGCAAGACGAATCCGCGGCTCCTCGCCTTTCATCCCCGATTACAATATCGTTGCGAGTTTCCAGGGGTGGTCCAGCCGAGTCCGGCACCCCACGTGATTAGTGGGACGAACTCTTCATCGCGCGCTCGAGTTTCCCGGCTCACGCAACCGATTCGTTTCGTCGCATTTGACGTTTTCGTATCGGTTGCCTCTTATCGGTCCATCCGACTTCCTGTTTCCCCTCGTTCGTCGTGCTAGTCTCTCCCTATCGATACGTATCGATTCCACGAGATAGTTATGATAGAACGCGGACGAAACGGGAGCGACGATGCGGGACGAGAGGTCGGATGGGGGAGAAAGAGAGGAGAAGATGGAGAGAAAAAAAAGATGTATTTATGACACGCAGTTAAAGCGACCAGGAACGATGTGTCGGTTGAGTAAATAGCCGAACCGGCGAACTCGTTTAATAAAGACGCCGTGCGCCCCGCGGCAGCCCCAGACATTGTTTGGTAATTAATTTAGGTGCTTCACCGCCCCGGAACGCGTAGCCACGCTCTTTGCAGCACGAGCGAGATAAAAATAGGTATTTCGTGTAAGAAGTGATAAACGCGCGAGGGCTTTACAACGCGTTGCGCCTGGGAATAAATTATTATCAGGGGAGATCTCTAATTAAAAGTCGAATTAAATCTCGTTAGGGTAAACTGCTGTGAGCAATTAGGCGTGCCTAATTATACGCCTCGAATGTATAAAATTACAATTACACCGGGATTGAAATAATACATGCTCTCTCTTTCTCCCCCCCCTCTCTCTCTCTCTCTCTCTCTCTCTCTCTCTCTCTCTCTGCTAGCGGTTTATTGCGCGGGAAAGTTGAAGAAATACATTGATATTAAACCTGAAATACACGATAACTCGCTCATTGCGTGAGGAGGTTGAAGATATATTGATATTACGCTCGTGACATGATATGATATATAACACACGTTTTACGAACGTAGAATTAAATTCTCCACGTCGCCATCCCGCAAAGTCAGGTCTCGTGACGTGCATTTGCCCGATTCTTCGGTCAGGAATTCGCGCGAGTGTTCATCGACTGCAAAATTGCGCGTCGCGCGTCCCGCAATCGCGAATCGGACCACTTTTATCGGATCACTTTTGTTTCGTAATTTTCCTTCCAGTAGTGGAAGGAACCGAGTTCTCAAAAGTAATCGTCAATTTCTTCCCAGAACACGGCGCCGCCGTGTTCTCAAGTTCTGCGCCGGGCTCGCGCCGAGTTTCGCGTGCGGCTAATCCGGGAACCCGAAATTAAGAGGTATTTTTACGTGGCTCACACCACACCGCGCGCCAACGCGCGTTAGCTGGTAATTTAGATTAATTCGGATATCCCGGATCCCGCTTTCTGCGCGCCCGCTTTTATTGCTCCTGTCCTCGTCCAAATGATTTCGCTTTTGTGCCCGGAACTTTGGCGGGATTTAATTTGGACGGGCGCGCAAATACCTTGGCATGCACGAAACGGAATTTCATAGTAATATACCTGCTTATAACCGAGAACGGCCACGGCAAGCGTGGCACATATGAATTTTAGCGCGCGCCAGCGAGCGAGAGAGAGAGAGAGAGAGAGAGAGCAGGTTTTTTTATTTTGAAAGATAGAAACTCGAGATGTTTTCGCCAAATCAATGCACCGTTTGTTTTATTTTCTCTCTCTCTCTCTCTCTCTCTCTCTCTCTCTCTCTCTCTCTCTCTCTCTCTCTTTCTCTCTCTCTCTATGCGCGCATGCTACGTGCGTGTATTTATTTGATGCTGCTTAATTCGATATCGTTATTTGAATTTACGATACGTTACGCTAAACCCCCCCGGGGGCTGCTTTATGCCCTCGGGGCGGAGGGCGTCCGGGAGTTTTTTAATTGTAACGGGCCGCGCGCGCCACACAGACAGTCGTATTTTCTATTGTAACGTTACATTGACGCTAATTGGTATTTACTTCCGCGCCTTTACATATCATTGTCAAATATAGAGCAAACAGCGGAATCGCAACCGCAGACCGCAGAGAGCTTTCCGATGCAGCTTGTATTATTATTATTTTTATTGTTGTTCTTTTTTTTTTATACTCGCAATATGGCAACATCCCTCGACAATTGGGCGAGACCGAACAATAATATCGCGATCCCTTTCGCCTGGTATCGCGAAAAATTTGCGTATTTAAATAGAATCGGCGAGAAATGATTTCTTTCTCAGTGGCTTGTTAAACGAATCGGCGAAACGCTTGACGATAGAGAGCGAGCGGCACGAAAATTAATACATCATTCGTCCGGAGATATTTCTGCATTGCTCGCATAAAATATTCATATTCAATTTCCGTAAACAATTGGACCGCGAACATCCTGCCGTTCCGCGCATGCTGGCGGGTCGACGGCGCGCTCGGAAAAACGTGAGCTCTCGCGGCGATTGCCCGGCGTGGCAATCCGCGGAAAATTTTTATCGCCCCGCCGGGTGAGACTCCGCGAGAGCGTGAGAGAGAGAGAGAGAGAGAGAGAGAGAGAGAGAGAGAGGAGGGAGGAAGAGAAGATGGCTCTCGGTTTCTAATACTTTGAAACAGATTTACGCGAGAACGCGCGGTCGTAACAAAGCCAGCCAACAAAGGCGCCGCCGCCCGTCTATGCGCGAAAGAGAAGGCGCGCCGCGGCTAATGGTTTTTCCGACGAGGAAAACTTTCGGTAGCCTTTAGTAGTCGCTCGCACGTTGCCGCTAACTAAACCCACGCCGGGCGAGAAGCCCCGTAAATGGTGGCCCGCTATAACGGCGCGACATAATTCTACTTTACACTGTCGACGAGCGTCGACGGCGGCGGTGACTTTTTCTCCCCGCCGTGTCGGGGAGAAACTTTCGGCATCGCGATATAGATCAGGAGCGTTCCGTTTGCGGGGACTCCGCGCGATTTGTTTGATTATTAAACTCGCGTCAAGTTCGCGGAACGCAATTCGCAGGGATTTTCATAAACAGGATTTTCGTGGTCTGCACGGCAAGCGCGGCGCTTTCACGCAAGGGCCGTTCCCTTTTCGAGGCGTACGAGCGGGAAAAAATGGGCCGCGGCGTGTACATAAATCTTCTGAAATTAACTCGCGTCAACGTTAACATTTCTCGACGGTGCATTTAGCGGCGGTGCGCGCGATAAAGGCGCGCGGCGATCATGAATAAATCAACTTTACCGCGAACGTGCCTGCGTTCGGCTCGAGACCTCGTTTCTGCGTTTCGTTTTTCAACATTATCGAATTATCGTCGATATCTACAATCTCGCGCATGTCGCGACTATAGAATCGGCGAACGGTGAAGCGACAGATAGCGATCTTCGAGTAAGGGAATGCCACTGCGCAGTCGGAATGCGTGGCAAGGCGATCGAACCGGCTGGAAAAACTGGAAAAGCCGAGAGCTCAAGGGTAGACGAGGGAGTAAGAAGCGGGATATAAACCGAGCTGGGTCGATTTAAGACGCATAAAAAATGCGGGGAAACGCTCACACACGCGAGGCATGCGCGACACGTGAAAATGATAACGCGCAAGAAAACGCGAACGGAAAATCGGCGGGGTCGTGGGCGGAGGGGAGCAGGCACGCGATCCCGGCCGGCGGGGGGGGGGGGGGGGGGGGGTATGCAGTTTTCGAATTCCGATTTGAACGGCGATCCTGATCGTATCGCGGGCTTTCCGGGTGGGAAGCGCGCGACGTTATTCGCCCGATTGAAAGGTCAAATTACGCGAGGCGGCTTAATCCCGCGACAACGATTATTAATCTGTTCGCCGGGCGGCCATTGTTTACGGGCTAATGCCTTCCATCGGGGTAATTGCGAGCGACGTAAAAGCGGGCGTTAAAGCCGGAAAAGTGATCGTACGTATATATAATCTTGCCGCGTCCGGAGGGAAACCGACGATGGATCTCGCACTCTTTTCTCCCTTCGGAGCGGCGCCATACACGCGCCGCAGAGTGGCGTAATTTGGGCCATTGTTCTCCCGGCAGATACGACCGCGGTGCCTCGATAAAGCGCGCCCGCCCCCCTGCCATTCTTCCTTCCCCCGCGGCATCTGTAAGATTAAATAATTAATACGTAGGATGCGAGCCCGCGCTGGCCGCGATTGTCGGATACGCGGACGGCGTTTCTCTTATATTCCTCGGCGCGCCGTCTCGCCTTTATGAGAATCGTTTCTCTCGCGGAGCGCAGCGAATTTTCCGAGGCTGCAATTCGCGAGGGGGATCGCTTCATCGGAGCAATCGCGGCGGCGGTTCAGCCACACTCCTTTCGTATCGATCGATTAACAATGATAGATAATCCGAGCGCACCGCTCGGGCTCGATCGTGGATCACAGGCCGGTGCGGTTTTTCCGACCATTTTTCGGCGCATCCTCGCGGAACAGGCCGCCCCGAGCGACGTGAAAGCAGGAGGGGATGGGGGTAAGAAGACGGACGGAGGAAGAGGCAGGTGAGAAAAGTGGGTTGGGACGGCACGATGTACGGGGCGTCTCACAGAAACAATACGGCGCGCCGTAGATCACCCGGGACACCCTCCATTAAAAATATTACGCCATCTTGCCCGCCTAGTCCTCGGCGCCGACCCCTCCCCTCCGGCCGGCGGCTCGGGTCTTCCCCTGCCGGCTGACAGACGCGACAGGTCCGAATAACAATGTGCCATTGTTGGTCCTACATTCACTGCATCGAGCTCTGAAATATGCAAGCCACGAAGACCGTTGCGCGCTACACAGAGGCGGTCCGAGTCCTCCGCGCACCCTTGAGCCGCCACCCCGCTTCGCCCCGTCCGTCCGTCCGTCCGTCCGTCTGGCCGCGGCTGGCTGGCGAGCGAGCTCCAACATCGAGGGGATGCCCCGGCTATCTATACCCCTCCTTTCGCGGTGAAGTTCGCCGATCCGGCCGAGAACCGCGCGGGATCATCCGCCGCGGGACCAACGCGGAATCTCCGCGCACGGAATTATCTCGCAACGCCGGCCGGCAACTTTATCGCGCGACCGATTCGCGACCGTAATAGCGGGACATTGCGGATTCTTTTCGTGATGCGAATTTGCATATCGACGGAGCATCATTCGATCGATCCAACGCCGCGCTGATCGTATTTTTACCTGCGCTTGCACTCGATATATTTGGATTTCGGATTTATTCTTCATCCTCGGACCGGCCGGATTGGCCATCAGGCTCGTATATATATATATATATATATATATATATATATATATATATCTCCAGGAGCAAATGGCGCCGTAATTTTTTTGCTTGGCGATTACAGCGAGCCAAAAAATAGATAAACTTCCTCTCGGTGGTGCGCGCGAGAACTTTCCGACACGTCGCGCGTTTCGATGGAGTGGACTTTGTAATTTAATACAAACGGCCGTATAATTCAGCCGTCAACATTTTCGACAATGCCGGACTCCGCGGCGGCTGATTAACTCTTCCTCCCCCTCGCTCTCACTCTTTCCCCTCCCCTTCTGTCTCCCTTTGCCTTTCTCCTCTTCGCGTCCATTTATTAATTCACGATTCGCGGAGTTTTATGAGCGCACTTTATTGCGGCCGGTGGCATGCGAGTAAACCCGTTTATTTCGGCGCTATACGCCGCAAGGAAAACTGACCGCACGCTTTTTCTCTCTCCTGACGTCACGGTGCAGCCGCGGTGCATGTATGTTGTCTCGTATTTGATTTGAAGATGGATATTAATCGCCCCATATAATAATAATACGGATGAAACGAGGTAATCATAATAATACCGATAACGGACACCGTGTTACAGTCGTCGCGTGCAGATAACGGTCGTCGGCATTACATCGTGGATGTAATAATTAATCGCATCATACATCTACCGACGCTCGAACCGACGTGGGACTTTGCGTTAACTTATCAACTTATCGCGAAAGCGAACCGACGCGGGGAAAAAAGAAAGCAAAGATCGCGATCTGATTGGCGCGGATGGTGACACGCGAGGAGGGAGAAGCGCGGCGCAAGAGCTCGTCTCTCTGCTGGGGAATAAGTTAGGAATAAGTTGAGAAATAAGCAGCATTCCCCCTTGCCCTCCCGTAATCCATCACCTCCCGCGTTCTCCATTTCGCGTCTCCATGTCTCACAGGCGCGTCGCGCCTGAGAGAAGGGGAGGGGGAGGGGGCGACGCTCCCCCGCGATGGCGAGGGAAATGGAGGAAATGTCTCCAACAATATCGGCCCCTTCTGAGAGGGGCGGGGGGGGGGGGGGGGGGGGCCCCCCCCCCCCCCCCCCCCCCCCCCCCCCCCCCCCCCCCCCCCCCCCCCCCCCCCCCCCCCTCTCATGTCGGATCTCGTATCGCAAAGCCGC
>JAHMML010000008.1:1392495-1462198 GCA_020341155.1 Eciton burchellii | reverse complement strand
GGACGCGCGTCCACAGCCCCCTTCGTGCCCCCCCATAGCCGGCCAGCCCCCCCCCCCTCCTCCCTCTCATGTCGGATCTCGTATCGCAAAGCCGCACTCGCCGAGCCTATCGGCACTTTGCCGATACGGAACGCGGAGTCGGTGCTGGCGAACGGCAGATCGTCGACACTTTTTCAACGCCGCTGTCAGCGCGTACGCGCCCGGAAGGGACGAAGAGGTAGAATCGACGTGGATAGAAGACGATAGGGAATGCGAGGATCTTAACGTCAGGATCGACTTTGGCGTGAATTTTTCAGGCACCGGCTGTTCTCGCTGTTTTATGAGCTGATTCGGGAAACGCGGCGCGCAGGGGGTGAAAGTAGCATCTGGGTGTCGGAAGCGGGGAGATGCTTTTTACATGGAATTATAACGCGATGGAGAACGAGAAGAGCGGTCGAAATGGAGAACACTGCGTACGAAAAGATGCAGGGAAATTCGCGTGCGCGCGCTTCCCTTCTCTCCCGCGCAAGTTTACGGCCGAGTTCCGACTTCGAAGCTCGTTTAATCTCGCTCGGTACGTCACGGTAGCTCCTCGTGTCCGTGATTCGCGACTCGACGATCCCGGACCGGCACACGAGGGCCTCTGCGAATTGGCCGGCAAACAAGAGGGCGAAAAGAGGTCACCATTATGGGAGAACTGATTATTCTGACTGCAGAGGAGACTCGGTCTCTTTTCTTTTTTTTTCGACTGGCCGGGCCGCTCCATCATTTTGACGGCGGCGAATCCCGCTCGTAATATCGTCCAATGAACGCCAGCGAGCGAGTACACGCGCATGGGTGAGAGAGAGAGAGAGAGAGAGAGAGGGAGAGAAAGGGGGGGGAAGCCGTGAAAAAGGGAGACAGACGAAAAGGGAGAGCGACGAGGGCGGCCGGGCTCTCGCGAAACTCGGCGCGCGTGTAATGGAATCCGCGGCGCTACGCGGCGCGCTCGCGCGATAGCCGAGGGATGAGAGGGTGAGAAAACGGTGTCAGGGTTGCGCATGATTGAAATCGATTGCCGTGCACCATCGACCGGGCCAATGAATTTTCGCTGGCTCCGAAACAACAGCAACAGCAACGGCGCAGGCGCAGGCGCAAGCGAGGATCGGTATCGCGCCGGGAATCGGCGCCGAATCCGGGCGCGCATGAATTCGAGGGAGGAATTTAATTTGACGAAATCGCAGAACGTGGAATTGACAAAGTTTCCCGCCCGATGCGCCGCCGTTTGTCGTTACGCGCGAGAATCGACGCGGATTAGATCGAGCTATCGGACGTTCGAAGCGCGCGATCTTTCGCCCGCTCTCGTGTCGGGCATCTCTCTCCGTGATGCGTCTGCGGTGCTCCGAGTGACGCTCATCTGGGAAAGGGGAGATGAAAAGCATCGCGGGATGAAAATCGGCACGGCGCTGCGAGCGCCGTAAACGACTTGGACTGCTGCAAAGTACGACTAATCGCGTCGCGAAAACGCTTCGGGATCTGACACGCAGGTTGATCCATCGCTCCGATCAAGTTTGCTCGATTACTTTTTATTTCGTTCTCCCTCTCTCTCTCTCTCTCTCTCTCTCTCTCTCTCTCTCTCTCTTCCTACCCGTTAACGGTGATGTACACGTTGGCTGCGCGCGTTCGCTCTCGCGCCGCCGGCAGCATCCTGCAGTGTACGTGCACGGCGGAAATTCCATCGCCGCCAGCCGATGAATTATTCAGGGAAAATTCCTACGTTGCTCGTGTAACGAGCAACGCGCGGCACTTCCCGGCGCAGTTTTCTTATCGCGCTCCTCGCGCGTTTTTTTAACGATGCGCCTCTATTTCTCTCCCGGCTCTCTCCGGCCGCGGAGCATCCCGCGGATAACCCGGCCTGTTATCCGCGCTCGTTTCGCCAAGAAATCGCGGGACGTTTCCCGAGCAATTCGAGCGGCTCCCATCCACGACAGTCCGCCGTGGCTTCTCGTTCCCGAGCGTGCATTAATTCTTGATCATTTCGTTTCGGAGTGCACGTTGGAATCGGAAGGGCCGTTCCGGAATCGCGCCAAGCAGCGCATCGTGGAATAGTCGGCGATATTAATTAAGGATTATGGAACCATCGAAGAGATTTTTAATCTCCCCCCCCCCCTCTCTCTCTCTCTCTCTCTCTCTCTCTAGGGAGTGAAATGGCGCGGCGAGGTGGAGATGAAGGCGGCAAGCTCGCGCGGAGCAACGAGATGATAATCAGGGCTCAGCGAGTCCTCTGGCGACAATTGCTAATAAATCTCTTTCGCCAATAAGAGATGGCCAAATTAATCGCGCGATTCGGCGGCGCGACTTTGCGGAGATCCCGAAAGCGATACCGCGAAGCGAGAATTCTCTTATTATCTCAGATTATTATTTCCTCGGGCGATCCTCGGTCGGACACGATTGTGACAGAAGATACCCTCGAAAATTCTGCTCATTGCAATTCTCGTTCCATTGGTGAGACAAATAATTCCCGGACGAGTGTAATTTATTTGGAGTCGCCGATCGAACCGCAATTAAGCGATGGGAACACGAAAGAAAAATATGAAAACAAGTAACAATGGTCGTTATTAATCATCCTGGCTGGCGCCGTTCTCTTTTTCAATAACTTTAGTGCCGTGCGGCGTGCGGCGTCATTACTAAAATTCGATGCAATTGAAGAGAGACAACGTATCGTCGATCAAATAATAACTCGCCCCATCGAGATAATGGTCCGCCATTAATCGTCGTCCCCATTTTTCCATTCTAATTTGAAGTCTGAAAGTATCGTCTTTTGGTAGCCGCGGTTCCCTCGCTATAATTACTGCGCCCTTATTATTTATCATCCGGGCCATTTTCATTCGACGGTCTCAAAGGGCGACGGTGCAAGTCCACAGAAAGCGTCCTAGTTTTGAAAAGGGTAAAACTCGACGCGGAGATTCTTATCAACGATGGGACGCCGAGAGCGCGGAAACGCGCGCGCTCGCGATTCGTTCGAGTTGAATCGGAAATCCAAGGAACCGCGAAAGCGGTACCTTCGCGGTACCTTGGATCGTGACAGCCCGAGCCGAAGCTTGAGGAATCGCAATCTCGAAGAAAGCGGGAGCGGAGATTTATCCGGCCGGAGGGAGACTTACATAAATCATGACGTGTTCGCGCGAACGGATTGGCTTATTATCCGGCGTGAAGCACGAATTGTAAATTTCCAGATAGACTGGCGGCAGCGCGAGAGCGGATGAGAGACGGCGAAGAGATTGAGGAACATCCGCGGCTCAGCCCTTCGCCAAAGGTCGCGTATAAAACTTTAATGCCCGCGCGGCTTTTCGCACGGCGGCGGCGTCGGCGGCGGCGGCTTTAAACGAAGCTTTATGGCGCGATTTCGACCGCGGCCGACCGAATGGCTTCCGGTGGTACCCCAGCACCGGGATACGATTATCCGCGGTATGGCGAATAAAAATAGACTCGCGGCATCTTATCGGATGCAGAGACGCGAGATTGCGAGATAACTGCGACCGCAATTGACCAGATAGAAAGAGAGCGAGAGAGAGAGAGAGAGAGAGAGAAAGGGCGGTAGGATGTGGTAAAGGCAGAAAGTTGGAAAAGAGAGGGAGGGAGGGGGCTGACATGGGGCGATGATCGGGGGAGAGAAACAGAAGGAGCGGAGGATCAGAGGGGCAACGAGTAATGGAAGGTTATGGTAATGTTCTCAGTCTCGGCACTCACCGTTAGTTCCGAGGCCGTGCTATCAAAGGGGGATAGAAACTACCCCTAGGAGTAGTTATTTCGCTCCTTGAAAGCGGCTCCGAGCAAGTGCATAGTCGCGGTAACGATCCGGACTGGCGTTCCGCTACGGCGATCTTGCGGTCCCGGAATGCGAGCCAGCTTGCGAGCCGCCTTGCGAGCCGCGTCGCTTCAAGAGCGATACTTTATCATCCGTCTCTTGTCATTCGCGAAGAGAGAGACCGGCGAGTCGCGTGGGTTTTGGGTGACTTGTAGTCCCTGCCGGACCATTCTTTCTCGGATATCGACGGAAGCTGCTCGAGGAGCAAGGACGAGAATATCAGTCAGAATAATGGCATTAGCGACGATCAATTCGAATTTAGTTTGGATATCCGACACGCAGACGCGCGGGCAAAAGTGCCGGAATAAACAGGAAACGTTGCTCCGATGACTCGCGCGGTCTCGAGCTACGTTTACGTAGCTGACGGATCGTGGAAATGTAGGAAAAACCGCGCGACGCTCTCGGGACACCCCGTGTACATCGAGCTTGTTAAGCAGCCGCCCGTTACTTCCTTCTCCGGGCTTCTATTGTGCGATTCGCGATAACAATAATTAGGATTATTATTTCACGGCGGGAGTTTCGAAGGAGAACGGTGGTAGTTTTCGGATGGGAGAACTCCCTCCGTCTCGTCAGAGGATCTTTCCTCGCCGGCTTAAAGGACGGCTTTAATTGAGCCTCTCCCAGGCCGCTCGCAGATGGTGACTTTATTATCGACATTCAGTATAATTAAGTCGCTCTAAGCGGCGGCAAGGCGGGGCGGATCCCTTCCGTCCCTTCATCGTAATCTGCAGCTATTGGAACGGAAAAGTCTGCCTCCTGCGTGACGTTTCAATAGACGACAATAGACGCGGCGGTTATCGTTCTCGCGTGGAAAAATCTCGCGGCCGTGCCACGAAGCAAGATAATCGTCAGCTATTCGTCAGCTGCTCGTCTGATCGCGAACGAGGATGATCGTTAATTACATTGATATGCAGACCGGATTCCTCTTCCGTTCGACGGAGGTGGATTCGTCGAGTTTTATTTAGCAGCTTCGGCGCGAATAAGCCATCCATGCCATGGGAGAGTAGAGCGCGCAGCGCCGTAACGCGCGCCACAAAGTTGCCATGGCCATAATGCTGTAATTTTAATTAAGATCTAGTTAATATACATGCCGTACACATCAGTAAATATTTTACGGTGCAGACGTGTGGCTTACGTACGTTACGGCTACATAGCGCTGCTCATTTTGACGAGATTCACACGGCTCGCGCATCCGTGCAGATCCCCCGACTAAAATAAGACGATGACGACTGTAACTTCGTTATTAATTTATGCTGCATTCTCGAGGGAGCGGCGCCGATGAGCGTGGAACGCGGAACAATGTAAAATCTCGCGGCGCGCAAAGTCGACGGATTTATCGCAGATCCGAAGAGTTTACTACGTACGAGGGCGGGATATTATTCCGTTGCATAATTAGCCGACGTCGCGCGTGAAATTCGCCGTTGCTTCGCAGCGGCATGATGCATCAGCGGAGCGGATAAACTTCGCGAGCGAACCTCTCCCGTCCAGGAGGGCCCGCCTCCTCGATTCGATCTCTGTTCCGATGAGCGGCGAGCGTAATTAGATTTCGCCGGAGCGCGTTCAAGCAGGCGGAAAATTTCTTTCGCTTCCGCCGGGATTCCGCGCATCACCCGATATCGCGTGCCCGTTTCTCCCTCCCGGAAGACGCATCGCGTCTCGATAGAAAGGATTGCAAGTCCGGTGAGCCGATCCCGGGAATTCCTCGGGATGGGAAGGCAGAGTGGAGGGCGGTTGCGGTCGGGTAAGAGGGGGGGGGGGTAGCGGCGAATTTATGTTCCCCACGCATGGGAATTTATGGGGGCCGCTAATTGTGGACGGTGCGGAATTGTGGGGGGGGGGGGGGAATCGCCACGTCGGGCGGGAAGACGCGAAAGACGCGGAGAACGGGGTCGCGGGGAGAGGCAGGGAGGAGGGGGACGGGCGAGAAATTTTCGCCGCCGTCGACTGTTGGGATTAATTCCCGGATAAAACGGCCGGCCGCACGCCAATCTCGCGGCGCGGGGAGCGGCCGCCGGTTAACGTTCGTCAGGCTAATTAATTAGCACCTGGCAAACTTTCGCCCTCGATTCTTTCTCTCTCTCTCTCTCTCTCTCTCTCTCTCTCTCTCTCTCTCTCTCTCTCTCTCTCTTTCTCTCTGTCTATCTGTCTGTCTCTGTTCGTCCGACGGCGGAAACGTCGAAATTAATCTTGCCCTCTTTGTAAGAAAGCGCGGCCGGTCTCGCCCGAGCATCTCCGCTTTCCGTGCGCCTTTAATTTCGCGTTCCGAGTAATTTCCACGGGGGTGAAGTCGCCCCGGTCCCCCGCGCGCATTCGCAGCGATCCGTTATTTATGTTATAGATAAGCGCAGAGCACTCGGAATCGGATATTTAATTAATCTGAACGTCCGGGCGTCTCCGCTCGCATCGCTCTCAACGTTCCCTCCTCATCGCTCTGTTTTAATTATTTCTATTAATCTTGACAATCGGTTTTTCTATCAATCAGTGCAATTGGAAACCGTGCTCCGTTTAGGTTCCGTCGACTCGGCAGCGCATCGCCGCAAGCTGCCTCGGATCTGCGCGCAACTAACTCGGCTAAACCGCGGCGCAAACTTGCATTGCTCGTAAAATTATTAGTAGACACGGTAATAGCTATCCGCATGTTCGCGATGACGTCCCGATCTGCTTTAACATCGTGCAATTAAACGCGCACAACGAAAACTGCTCGTCGGGGATAGAATCGAACCGCCGCCTGAAGGGGTTCTCGAGAGCTGCCGTCAAAAATGGAATTGAGGACGATCGTCGGTGTAGCGAGGCAGTAATGTCAGCAGGGAGATCAATGTCGGCATCATTCCTCCGGCAAATGACCCTTTAGAGACGGCCGGATAATAAGGAGAACATTCTTGCGCGTTCCTTTTTCTAGATTTGTTCCCCTTTCGACGCTTCAGTGGCGCTTAACGCCGCCACGAGATGAAGATGGAGATTGTTATCGAATCCGCTCGCTTCTTGAACAACTCGAAGAGCCATCCTGATCTCGAGCACGAGTGAATGCAATCGAGCTTTGACACTCCTGCGAGAGAATCCTCGCGTTTGCGAAGACCTCTAGAATTCTCGAGTCATTCCTCTCGCTGTCTCGAATTGTACGATCATCAGCCATCGCGCGAGAGGCTAATATTTTCTACAGCTTGCCTTTCAAGGTCAGGAAGTCAGGATCAAACCGTATCCGCGATCGCGTCTCTTCGTCGCCGAGATCGAGGTCGTATTTGTCTACTTGAGTCAGTTTATCGGTCATTTCGAGATGCTTTCGTCGGGAGTCTACCATTAAAAATGCACATCACCGTCTCGTGAAGGATAACAGCGAGCTGAAACGGATCTCGACGAGAGGCAACGACCATCGTTTACATCGCTGCGAAATAACGATCAAACATTCAGATCCACTCGCGTTCCGTTGAACTTGCTTCTGCTGTTACGATTCCCTGAATATTCATTAACAGCGAGATCGCTGAATCGCTATCTGCGGCGACTCGGTCTCGATCGAAGGGACGCGTTCGCACGCGATAATCGAATGATCAGTTGGCCACTCTCGCGCTCGCGCGAGAATTTAAGTTAGCCGAGAAGCGCGAACGAGGAAGCGGCACGATTTCCCGCCGTCGTCTTCGTGGAAATTACGTTAGGATAGCCGCGGCTGGAGAAAAGTTATTTTTACGAAGTCAGATTTAGGAGCCTCGCCCGGTGGGTTGCCGCGCTTTAATCTACATCGAAATTCTAATGTGGCGCGTTTCTTTAGCATTTTATGCTAATGCCCGCCCGCCGCGTCCTACTCCTTAAAGTTCACTTTGACAGCTTCACCGGCAGCGGCAGCTGATGAAAACGACGGGACCGCGAGATGCATTTCGCACGTGCGAAGGATAGAAAGGACGTATACATACGAACGATAACGTCGCAGAGTTATTAAAAGAAACAGAGGATCAGCGACACTGAAACGTCCGATTCGATTGTGATATCAAGATCGCGCCAGAGAAACGTTACCGTGAATCTGAAGAGATTGTGCCGAAAGATGGCAAGGACGTTTCGTTCCGCTGCTTCGATAAACATTCCTACGATTGCCGGATTTGTCGAGAGAGTGCTTCGGCGATTTGAAAGAAATAATATCCTCGCGTCACGCACGCGTTGAATCTCGATTTCATAATCCTCGTTCGCTGCTGTTCGACCTTCCGCAAGTTTGTGAAAGAATGTGAAATCCTTGGAAGAATTTAAACGACACTCGCGCACAAAAATCGTTGCCCGACGATGATAACAACAATAACAAGCCTTATAAATGTGCCATAAGCTTGACCGTAAATTGATATTGCACGATTCTCATTTCTCGCTGTTCCTTCGGCGCGATCTTAATATCACGCTCGAACGTAACCGGTGTTTCACTCGCAGATCCTCGGCGAGACACGGCTTCTTTTAATAACTCAGCAGCGCTAACGTCCATTATATATACGGCTCTCGCTTACAAAGTATAATGTCTCCTCGTTTTTACGCTCGGTACGCGTCTAATTTTAATACTCTTGCATCTATTTTCGTTTGCCCACCGCCCTTGCTCTTGCCTCTTCTCTCTCCCTTCTCTTCCCACCCCCACCCCCACCCACCCCCTCTCTTTCCGATTTCTTTCTAACGCTTGCTCTCTCACGCTTTGCGCCCCAAAGGATTCATTCTCCATTCCGCTTCATCACGCTCAGCAGGCGTACGGAGAGAGTACGAGAGTCCGCGATGCTTACGTACGAAGGAGAAGGATTTCTCGTACACTTTACACCCTTAACTCGTATAAGACATTCCCTTCATTCTTATCAGGCATCAGTTTTTTTCTACTTATCCCTCGCCGAGAGACGGGACAGGCGCGCAGCGTGGTCGTAATTCTTATAATTAGCGTGAATGATTTCGCTTCCCCGATCCTTTGAACTCGACCGCGACTCCGATCCCGATTCGACGCTCCGGACAAAATACGAAGATTCGAGTAGACGTTTAAGTCGCCGATGTCACTGATGAGTCTCGAGGCTGCGAGATGCTCAATTTGTTTCTCTTCTCTGTTGCAGAACTCGAACAGCCAGGTTGCGATCCCCGGACAGAACCAGGTAACGGGTGCCGGCGAGACCCAAGGCGGACCCAACACGGTTCTTCGAGTCATCGTCGAGCACATGCTTTATCCGATCTCGCTCGACATTCTGTATCAGGTAAGCACGCGAAAGAAACGAGCCGCCACGCGACGAACGGCTCATGCATTATTTCTCCATTTTTATTTCGAAAGCGGTCGCGGTCGCCACGCTGAATGCAGTATCGCGTGTGACACGACGACGAATTGTGTATGTATTTAAAGACGCACGCGTAGCGGCGTGTGTATGCGCGCTGACTGCGAACATTCGCAACAGATTTTTTCGACAGCTTCCCGATGGACCACGAAGAGGGGGACGGTTGGCGTTCGCCAAGCGCGTTCGCGAGGGGAAAGCTTAATTCCCGATTCGGACGAAAGGACTAACGTAATTTCGTCCGATGCGCTGGCCATCGCCGAAAAATGTCGTCGTCGCGCGCCCCGACGAGCCAAATTAGACGAATTCCGGCAGACAATCCCGTGGTCGTTAACTCGCTCGCGGATATTTGATCAACGTTTACAAGTCGGGCGTGAATTCCGCTTGATTAATCCGCGCGCCGCCGAGTTGCGGCCGCGGCGAAGTTACATCGCGTTTTACATATTGAGTGCTCGTCGTCGCCGGCGACTGTTTGCAGTTTTAAAATTGAATATACGCCGGCCGCCCCGCTGAGATAATTGAATTCTAAATAATTGATTGTCAAAGTTATAGAATAATCTCTCCTCCTCCTCCCCCCGCGAGTGCCGGATTTCGTCGGGGCTTGGCTCGCGCGTGGACCTCAACGCCGACATGGCGCTAAGGCGCTAATTGCACCCGTAACGAGGATTGACGTTTCGCTTTGTTATTGAAATGCTTTAAGGATACCCGAACTTGAATTACAACGGTCTTGAGTCGCCCCGCCAAAGCAATTAATTTTATGCAGATCTATGTAGATGGAGGTCAGCGAATTTATTCTGTCCGAGAGAAGGCAGACGACGAATTACACTCGAAATGGGTAAATAAAAAGGGACACCCAACTCCTTTCACTTTTTTTTTTTTTACTCGGTTCTGCGAATCAGCAGCCGAAAGAGCGGCTTTAATCGTTAAGCCGAAATGAAGCCGAGTGATAGGTCGTGATTTCTCATAGAAATGAAAGTTCCCTTCGTGTGGATGCGTTAACGTTAACCGGGACGCTGTTTTCCTTTCGGACGAAAGCGGAGGAGCAAATATCGCGCGAGTCGTCATTAGGGGAAGTCGAGGTATCTCCCAGAGGATACCGGATGACGGGATAACCGAAGTGTTTCCGGTCCGAGTTGAGTGCCGCATGCATTTTTAAGCATGCTCGATAGCGAATAATATCCCCGGCAACGTGCGCGAAGGCCGTCCTTTCTTACATAAGTATATGGAAGCGGGACGCTTTGTGTTTCGCCTATAGCGAAACGGCGATATTGATCTCGCACTGGGAGACCGCCAGCGTTTTCAGCCCGAGTACACGTTCGAGTCTTCATCGTCGAATCGTTACGACGCGGAAACCTGACGCGTCAGGTTAAATTGAGGGTTAAACCTCAAAGAGAAAGGCGATAAACGTGCACCGATGATCTTTCCCGCGTGCTTGGCTATTCGTTCACGCAAAACGAGATCACACAACAGGTGTGATTGATCCCTCGTCGCTCGGCGTTTTCGAGATTCGTCGACTGGACTCTCACGATAAAGTTCCATAAAGTTACTCGAGGCCTTACTCGCTTTCCGCTCCGCTTTCCAGGAGGAATCGCAAACGCATTCGCCCGAGGAAGCTATCCTTATCGCTATCGATTTAGCCCGGACGGCGCTGTTTCCCTTTTCTCTCTCTCTCTCTCTCTCTCTCTCTCTCTCTCTCTCTCTCTCTCTCTCTCTCTCTCTCTTTCTCTCTCTCTCTCTCTCTTTTTTTTCCTCCCTGGAATCGAGTCGCAGCGGCGTTGAGCCGATAATGGACCAGCCAGAAAACATCCCCGGATTACGAACCGACGATTGGCCGGCTGTATGTAAGTAGATTCGTACGGCGGTTTCGGCGGAAACTCGACTCGCGTCCGCGCGCGAGCGGCTGCAACCAGCTCAAGGGATTAACTCGCGTCAGCTACCTGATGCTTGCTCGTGTCCGCAGATAGGGTCTCCGGCCTTTCCCGATGTCGGATGATTTTCACAGAGAAAACCCCGTCGCGCGCCGACCGTCCTTTAAATCGACAGGTCCGGCATGGCGCGTTCGACGAGTCGAACATTTCTTGGCGAAGATCGATCGATGGATTTTCCACGGATTTCTTTCACGCATTAACGAGGTCCTCCGCTAATCCCGGCTGTCAGCCGGGATTTACCAGTCGTGGATCGCGTATTTTTGACATCCCGAGGCTGCGGATTTCCGTATCGCGGATTCCTGTTCCGCTTCGCAGTGTCTCGACGCGCGCAGCGTTGCAGCTGGCGTGCGCTTTGCCGAAGTCTGACGAAAGGCTGACCTATTCCACTGCACGTAATCCGATGCTCTCGGAGGGAGCGTACAAATGCTCCTTTCTCAAGTGGGATTAGCGTTGCCTTGAAATCCCGATACGCCGCACGCCGTTATTTATAAAACGAATTTCACGAAGCGCGACAACGGTAAATAAAATGTAGACGGAGATTTAAATAAAGCGTGCAGCTGTTTTTTCAGGATACAATTAATTTCACGAGTCAGACGTCCAGATCCCGCGCGCGCGCGCGCGCGCGAGAACGCATTTTGGCGTTTATCTTTGTATATATATCGTGTTCGCTCCCTTCCTTTTGCGAAATCTCCGAGCGTCTCCCCGGATCTGTCGATCTGTCGGACTGAAACGAGAATGCAGCATTCGCGTCCGGGACTTCGATTGTTCCTGTTCCTGGCCGAATTGAATTTTAACTTTGTCCTCTATTTGTTGGCGGTTTGCGCGACCTCCTCGCGCGATTAACTGGCGGCCTCCGGCGGCGAAGCCAATTTACGTGGCGGCGATGTTTCTCGCCCGCCTCCCGCCGGCCATGTGCAACCCCCCGCCGTAGAAATCCTCCGATATTTAACTTTACGGTCTCCCGAGCCGGAGCGGCTAAATGCCGCGAAAAGTCCGCCGCCCTAGCAGGGTGGAAACTTCTCTCGCGCGACCCCCCCCCCCCCGCGCGCGCGAAGGAAGGAAAGACCGGGTCCCCGAGGGGGTTGCGAGAAAGGGATGCAGGTGTTCAGGTGCGCTCCTTCGGCGCGGGTACCGGGCACTCTGAAAACTTGATAATCCAGCCGGTGCTATTAGTCGGCGTCTGCCTGCGCCGGAAAATTCTTAATGATCCGTGAACTCGGCGAGAACGTGTCGTGCAAAAAATGGAACCCGCGGAGTTCTTCCTGATCGCCGGATATCGGATCCGCCGATCTTGAGATACAACTTTTAACGAAACGCGGGGACCGATCGACTCGATCGAGAAACACGAGCATTTCCTAACAATCGATCAAGCGTTCGTACATCGCATTCGCCATCGCTGGACCAATCACTTGCGTGAAAAAAAATCCTCCCTTCGAAGAATTCTCTCTTCCGGATTAAGCGAATTAATCGCGGCTCGAGATATTCCTCTCGCATGAACTTCGCCGGGGGATCTCATCTCGTCCCCATAAAAAAGAAAGCGGTTTGCTTTTCATCTCGCCATCCGCGCTCTCCTCGCGACGTTCATCCGCCGAAGAAACGCTCCTCCGGAGACGCGCTTCTTCGAGGATTGTACTATAAATCCGATTACGCGGCCGCGACGGACGGAGACCGACGTAAAACCACGGCGGACTCGAACGAGTCGTCCTCCCCCCGCCTACCCCCCTCGCGGTAATTCCTACCCTCTATTTTTCCTCTCTCTCTCTCTCTCTCTCTCTCTCCCCCCCCCCCCCCCCCCGGCACCCGGGGTGCATCACGTGCATTTCCTCGGGCCGACGAGGGACGGGAGCGGGAAGCCCCGCGCTGAGAACGCGCACCGAAACTCGAATGTAAAACCGCTCGTAACGTTCGCATGCGGAACGTAAAGGCGGAGGCGCCGGGCCTTTAACATTTACGTCCCGGTTAAATGGTCCGGGAACTTCGTCGAGGTACACGACGACATAAACTGCCGTTACTGGGTCCCGGTCCGCCACCTGGGGCGCCCTAAATCTCGTCTTATTAAGGCCCGGTCGCAAGCAGCGAGCGTCATCGGTGCTGAACGAAGGGTTTAAGATTTAATTACCCCTCCTGCTTTTTCCCCAGTCACTCTCGATATTTGTCCTAATGAGATCTATCGAGAAGTCTGGAGTCGCGTGCGCGCGGATGCGTCGATAGGTTCCCGGAGATTATTTACACCTTTTCCTAGGATTCTGTCGCACTCGGTGAAACGAGCGTAGACACGCGAGCTGAAAAGGAACGTGAGTTTGGGTGAATCCTCGGAGAGCATTTTGCTCGAAAGTGCGCGCACGGTTCGAGCGATATTCGAATATTTCGCGGAGCGTGACGTGACGATCTCGTCTTTTTTCCGGGGAATCCGATTCATCCCATTCATTGTTTCCTTTTCCTCTTTAATGGCTTGTGAAAGGGAAAAAGAAAGAAATTTTCACCGCGAATTGGTATCGTTGCATAATGAAGCTTTTTCCCGTGGCGTGAATTATGAAACATGCATGCAATGGATTTTAGAGGGATGCGCCGTCATCGAAATTTTATATTCGCTAAAATGCTCCTTCTCCGACACTCATAATGCGCATGCGTGCATTATCCGTAATATTTTCACAACGCACTGAGCACCGCGCACCGTCGACGATGCGCGTGATGCCTCTCGCGAGAAAAATAGAAAATCGCAAATGGCAAGAGCGTCGAGGAGGAGGAGAGAGAAGGGGCGGGGGAGGGAGGGGGCAACGAGAGGCCTGCGGGGCAAATTAATCATTCGCGACGACGGTAGCCGGAACAGTCTGGCCGTGTGATCTCGATGGGAGGCGACGAAGGTCGGCGAAGAACAGTGACTCGAAGAAAAGCCCGGTGGCGAGAGGGTGCGAAAATGGGGAGATGAAAGGAGGTGGTGGTAGTGGGGGGGCGGGGGTCGAAGTTGGCGCGCACAGAGGGAAACATTAATCACCTGCCTCCTCGTGCTGTATGATTAATGGCCGCTGGCAACCGTCTAATGTCTCGGTTCGATCGTTCCAGTTGTTCGTTCGAGTACGAACAAGCGCCCTCAGCGCGGGAATGTTTTACGCGTTGTCGCCCCGGATCCGGCTTTAAATCAATTGGAAGGCGCAATTAAAAGCGCCACCGCCGTGTGGATAAATTGCGGCAATTATCTCGGCTCGCCGCTCCCGAGGCGATCCGAGTCGGTATCATCTTCGCGTGGGAATAATCACGGCGTTAGCGGCCTCCGGTAGAACGAGAGAGTGTCGGTGTCGGTGAAGACAACAACGCGAGCGTTTCGCGACCGAGATTCCGCGTGTTTGTCCACCGCGAGTTACATTGCCGGTTAATGAAGGGACGATGGGATCGCGTAGGCCTGCGGAGGGAATTCCACGATAGGCTTCCGCGATAGGCTTGTTTTCTCTCGGATGGCGGCGATCAAAAGTTATCTCGCTAATGGTCGACGTCGACACAGCTTTAAAAGCCCGCTCGTATAGCCATATAGCCACGTCAGGAGGATGCATTTGTGGCGATTAATAATTCCCCGCGCGCGCGCGCGACATTAACAGTCCCAGCTGTATTACAGCTGTCATATATATATATATATATATATATATATATATATATAAACGATGAGCGCTCGAAACCTCTCCGGGATCCAGCAAATCCTCAGGCGCGACTCCTGTCGCGAGGACGTATGCAGATGTCGCAACAAAGTTCGATTAATCGATGATTCTGAAATCGTCGTCCGACGATCGGTCTTTCGAGAGATTCTCGTTTGCGTTTCACCCCGATCTCCTTGCCAGCGAGGACGAAGCTACGCTAACAATTTCCCGACGCGATCATAGAGGGATGTTTTTCTTCTTTCGAAGCTGGGGCATGTCGATTCAGCAATGGGGAGAAATCTATTTCAGCCGGGCATCCCCGCCATAATCGGCGAAGCCGGCCACGCGAGCCAAGAGAAATTGACCTCGCGCGTAGCTATAATTGCGCAACTCCCCAACTACAATCGTTGCGGCGGCAATGATACGAAACATATTTCCAGAAAGGGGAAAAATCCGCGCAATTCGCCGGCGAACTCTCGCAAAAGTCCCCATCCATTTCCGCGCGCCAAGTCGCAGCACTTGTCCGATACGTGCCCTCAGTATCATCCCCATCCCGTCACCCTCCCGTCTCACCCTCTCTCTCTCTCTCTCGTCCCAGTCGACGAAATCATCCCGAAGAGCCGTCACATCTAAATGAATAACGACGAATCGTCGCGAGCCGCGTTATTGCGTTAGAGAAATCGCCGAGACGCCGCCGCCGATAATCGAGCACGCGGATTAATAACTGTTACATCAATCAATATGCCGGCGGTAATGGGCAAGCTTTTGCAGACCCGAATGGATGGAATGGATCGGCGAGGGAGGAGTTCGGTCACCTGTGATCCCCCACCTCCATTCGCCCCGATCCGGGGGCGAATCCTCGCGGGATCTGTGAGCGATGGCCGGCGGCCGAAGGGTCGCCAGTTCGATTTAATAACGGGCTGTTCCCTGCTATCTCCTCACCGCCGGCCACCCCTCTCGGAGGGAGAGGGAGATTAAAAAAAAGAAAGGGCGAAGCACCACGCGCGCGCGCGCGCGCGTCGTAAATAGCGGGAATTATTCTTTGATAAATTTGCCAGCGATTTATCTCTCCCCCCCTTCGTTTCCCCCCTTTTCTCCCCCCCCCCCCTCGGGGACTTGTCGCCAAGCTGGAATTTTCGGCGAGCATGCATTTTCGCATCGCTAGAAACGTTCAGTCTCCCGCTAACCATGCTGGACGCTAACTGAAAGGATTGGCGGGGAGGGGGAGGGGGAGGGGAGGGCGGACTTGTTAAATTTCCAAGGAGCGCAGAGTCCGTACGTCCCGTACGTGTGGAGGAGAGCGTATATACGTCTCGAGTTATTCGAGAGTGGATTCGCGCGAGCGAGCGAATCGAACGGCCATGCTCGAGATAGACGTAGGAATGTTTGCCGAAGAAAGGAATGATTCCCCGCTGATGAAATATCGGATGAAATTGTTGCGCCGTTTGGAGCGGCGATGCGTTCCCGTGCGTGCCATTCATTTCTCCGCGCCGGCATTTCGCCTTGTGGAATTCCAGGTCAGTCTTTTCGATCTCGATATTAATCCTTGTAATATCGCGAGAGATCGCCAGCCGCGATCTTCGGCTTCCCGATTTCGTCGGGCGGGTCCACAGATTTTTGCTTCCGAAGGATCGATAGCTGCTCGCGTGGCTCGGATGATTCGCGGATCTCGGAGCGTCGCATTACGTAATGGCCGTAACGGGGCGCGTTTCAATAACGAGAGAGGAATTCCGATTCCCAGTTGTCTCCTCGTCGTCGTCGTCGTCGTCGTCGTCGTCGTCGTCGTCCTTGTTGTTGTTGTTGCCGGCACCTTGCGCGTGCGTGCGTGCGTTTTTTATTGAAATTCTCTGCGCTTCTCCGTCGCCGGCGGAACATCAAAGACGCCGACGACTAACGGCCACGCGCGCGCGCGCGCGCGCGCGCGTTTCTGTCAAATACTGGCGCGAATTGATTCGCATAGCTGGCGTGCCTCGGCGGAATGGGGTTAAGGGGGATTGCGTTGCTAAATTAACGCGAGCACCCTCGAAATAACGCGCGCCGCGCGCATCTAGCCCGAAACGATCAACGATCGGCCAATTCAACGCATATCTTACGTCATTAGAGAAGAATTCGCCGGGGGCGAGTTTATTCGTGTAAATTCGCGGTCCCTGCTTAAAATTGCTGACGACAATAATTTACTGCGGATTTATCTTCCTCGATCTTTCCTCGCGCGATCTCGTGCTCGATTAACGACGCGCGTTTAAGCGTTCGCCGCGTGCTACAACGTCCGCGACAAATCTTCATTTACGAGTCCCTTGTCGGCGAATAACGCTCTCCCGAACAGCGCGGAACGGCTATTCAAGTCGAAGTTTAAGGTCAATATCTTGTCGAGAGTTTCCTTTTTTCCTTCTCCCATTTTCCTCCCCCCCGCCCCCCGCCCCCACCCCTGCCCGTCCTGGGCCGAAAAATCCCGACAATAGCGTCATTCGAGCCGGAGCCAAGCGAAAAATTCTTAAGCCGTTCTTGTGCACGTTTTCCCCGGTTCCCTTTTCAGAACGCAATCCCATTTCGGCGGTGTGGATGCGGTAAGCCAACTGGAAACACAATGAAGGGAGCACAAGTAAAATACTAACGATAACTTCGCTCGTCCGCGCGCTCGTGGATTCGCCGCGCCATTTGCCCACGCGCATATACGCGCGCGCGCGCGCGTGTCATCGAAATTGCGACGTGCCAATGGTCTTTGTCCGCGATAAACAAAAGTTGTTTATCCGAGGCGCGCGCCGTACCAATTCGAGTGCGCGCGCGCTAAAAAGGGAATGATTAAAAAGAGAGAGAGAGAGAGAGAGAGAGAGAGAGAGAGAGAGAGAGAGAGAGAGAGAGAGAGAGAGAGAGAGAGAGAGAGAGGAAAGTTGATGAACCGTGCAGGAATCACGCGCGGGGATGATAATCGCGCGTAAAAGGGCGGCACGCTATTCATAGGACGGGATTGGGAATCCGGTCTGTTCTCTGTTCGGAATCGAGGGCCCCACTTTTTGTAATTTTATTCCTCCACAATATGCCCCTTCCTCCGCCCTCGGTCTCTCCCGCCCTTCTCCGCCCCCGCCCGCCAATCCGCGGCGAATTAATAATTCAGCCACGTAATCGATTAATCATATGTCCGATCTCGCGTAATCGCGTGTTGAGTAACACGCATGCAATTCGAGGCGCATTAATTTCATCGGATTACAATCGCACGCTGATACAGAGCGCCAGACTCGTTCGATTGCAAGTTTCAATACACACGGACCTTAATCATCCGAATCGAATCAAGACTCGTAGCGCTCGTATCGCCAGAAGCCGATGAATTATTCTCGATTCGAGTCAGTGCGCGAGATTCCGCTGGCGGCCCGATCGAACGTAAATCTCTCGATTTTAATCCGCGATCGCGGATCCTTTCACGAATCTTCTTCGTCCGTCTTCTTATGGGCTTCCAGTCGCGCGCGAGCGAAGCGAGAGATCGAAAGCGGCCCGCTGATTAATTCGCGCGCCAATCGGAAAGATCGAACGACATGACTCGCGATCGCGATAGCTTTCGATTGGGAGAGTTGTAGAAACAACGCACGTGCCTTCCGAGCGTTCATCGGCGACGAACGGACGCGCTCGCGCGCACAAACAACACACCGGCTGCGGATGCGGAATGTGCCACATGCCGGATGATTTCCCGCGGGATTCGCGCATACGCGGAACAACTGCTTGTGCGTCGTGGACTTAAAAATGTAACGACCGAGAGAGGAAGAGCGTCCTGCCTCGCGGACGTTGTTGGATTTCAGGAGAATCGAACGGCATTTCCGCTTAGAGGCGGTCCTTTCCTTCATTCGAGCTCTAATTGCATCGTCGATAGCACGTCGCTCGCTGACTCGTCGTGACGATCCCGGATGTCCAAGTCTCGCAAAGTATCGCCCTCGGGCTCCAGTCGACGGTGGAAATTAGACTCGCAGCTGCGCGAATCGTTAATAGATCCCCGAGATGCTATTCCGAGATCAATCGATCGCATCGCTTGACATTCGGCCGTTCCTAAATTAAGGAGCCGCCTGTTTCTCTGCCTGATTTTATTCTCGCATATTTTCCGTCACTCCGCCCGCTCGATATTCTTTATTATTCTAGCATTCAATGGCCCGGTTTCCTTTTTAGGGAATCGGAATTTTAAACGACGGGAACCGTTTCGCCACTTCATTCAACCCTCATTAAAACTTTTGTCTCGAGCGCGCGCGCGCACGTGAGCCTGTGTATGGCTGATTCGTTCCAGTTTCGACCCGGCGCAGAATCCGCATCGCAATCCTCCTTTCGGCCGGAGCGTCGCCGACTTAATTTCGGGTTCCCAGATTTTTCGCGATTTCCGTCTATTAAGCGACGATTAATTTCCTTTCCGTTCGGCCGCCGCGTCGAGGCGTGCAAGCCGATTGCTTTAATCCGTTCGTTACAAAGTTGCGCGCGATGGTATCGAAACATCCAGCATCATCGATCGTTTCGTCATCGCAGGCATTTCACGGCGGCACCCTCGTTTCTATTCTCTCTCTCTCTCTCTCTCTCTCTCTCTCTCTCTCTCTCTCTCTCTCTCTCTCTCTCTCTCTCTCTCTCTCTCTCTCTTTCTCTCTCATGAGAACCAGGCTGGAAATCCATGAGATATAAATTGATGGTAATGGATCATCTGTGATCGTCTCTCGAACGTGAATCACGTAAAATCGGAATCACNCTCTCTCTCTCTCTCTCTCTCTCTCTCTCTCTCTCTCTCTCTCTCTCTCTCTCTCTCTCTCTCTCTCTCTCTCTCTCTCTCTCTCGTGAGAACCAGGCTGGAAATCCATGAGATATAAATTGATGGTAATGGATCATCTGTGATCGTCTCTCGAACGTGAATCACGTAAAATCGGAATCACAGTTACACGCGTGGTACTTATCGAATGGCCTGAAATTGTAAAGTGCATCGAATTACTCGATGACGATTGCGACCGATGTGTCGCAACTCGCTGACGTAATTTCGCTGCCGCACGTGCCGCATGATGTATAATGCATCGTAAAGTAGTAGTAACGGCAGTCGCGAGTATATTTCCCTCGCCCCTAATAACGGTGGGAGACAAAACGCTAATAGCGCGGGATAGAAGGGGGGAGAGGCGGAACGGAGGGGGAGAATAATAGTGCAATAACGGGCGGGAGTCGCGTGTATATTTGGCAGCAATCATGGAATGCGCATCAACTGTGCGCCGATAATAAACGTTACCGGTGGCCGCGCGCGCGCGGGGGCTCTCCCGAATTTCTCCCAAATTCACAGAGACAATTTGCACCGGCGTGCAGAAAGCGGAAAATTTGTCAGATTTCGCGTAATTAATTAAATGCCGGTTTAATTAATTTTATTGTACAGTATGTTTGTTCACACGCGCGCGCGCGCGCGCGGAAATGCTATGCGAAGACCGAATTCTCTCTCTCTCTCTCTCTCTCTCCCTCTGTTCGCTGTGCCACCACATTTACGCGAGATCGATTCACCGTTCGGTTTTTGTGGCGTTACATAAAATAAATTATCGGCGAAAGTATCGTGGTAAATAAAGTAAAAGTACGGCGAGATCGGATCCATTTTGTGTCGACCCGATGAGGAATTCCAGAATTCAATTTAATTCGATTTACGAAGACCCATTGGAGGACCGTCACTCGCTCGCGGCGACTCGCGCCGCGGATTCATCTGTAAAAGAAAAAAACAAAAAAAAGGAAAAAGAAATAATCAGGGGGGGTCGCGTCGAGGGATTATCCCAGGATTATCCCCGCCCCGTTTGCGATCGCTCGCGATTATCATCGATCCGTTCGTTTATTGACGCAATCTCTGGTAAATACTGACGGACGCGTCGCGACTTCATATCCGCTCGCGATCGAGCTGTTTTCGGTCGGGCGCATGCATCCCGAAGCCGGAAACACGACCGGCAAAAATTCGTATATCAAAATTGAAATATTTCCCGTTTTATCGGAAAACGGATAAAAACATGCGCACGACCCGCGCCCGCGGTGATGCCGCTGTTGCTGCTTTCCCGTATTACGCCGTATTGTAAATAGCGTGCACCGTTACCGCTCTCTCCGAGAGACATTGGCAGCTGCAACGAGCGAGCGAGAGAGAGGGGGGAGAGGGTAGAGACGCACATGGTCGAGCGAGCTATTACGAGCGGACTTGCGGTCTGTAATGGAGGCTGCGGACACATGGACGTAATGGATGGAACCGTAATCCATATATTCTAAGCATTATCATTGTTATCGCCTTCCCCGCTCCTTCGCTATCCTCGATCATTCGCCGTATCCCTTCGCGCACGTATTCCGCGAACGATTCATCTACTTTTACGATACATCCAGCTCGCCGCTGCTTTCCTTACCGCAAGCGCGGTAACGTCGTCGAGCGGCGAGTCTCCGTCTAGCGTGACGCGAATCGATACGGGAGTCTCGATAAAGGTCGAATCGTATTCTCTCCCGTTTGCAGGTTTATCCGAGAATATTGTATTACAGAGAGTGGAGTCCCGAGTCGGGACGGTCGCGCGTCGGCAAAATGAAAGGGGGCAATGAGAAATATCGCATCGCGCGCGCGCGAGCCTAATGTATCGATATGTTCGCCGTAATTGTCGAGCGTCCCGGAGCTCCGAATCTGGTAATTAACGTTAAAAGCGAGCCTTTACGACTCGCGGCACGAGCGTAACGGTAATGAGGATCCAGTCGCGGCCAAGCTCTGATTTTTATCGTTATTGGCACCGCCTGAGTGCAACCTACGACAATGATGGTCGTCGTTCATTCCGGGGAGAAGTCCGCTCGTTCCCGCGCGATGATTCTCGACGCTCGGAAAATTCGCTCGCGAGCAGAGCGAGCTGGCCGAACTAGCCGAACGCGAAGAGACTTGGAAAGAGAGAAAACCGCGGGAGGCGAGTCGTCGCTTATCGCGAGCGGATTGATTAATCGGAACTGATAAAAATGAATTCGTAAGAAATTCCTCGGGCGAGGCGAGCCATTGCGAAATCGGGAAATCGTCACCATTAATTTTCGATCGTCAAACAGAGATCAATCGGTAATCAGACTCGACGGAGGGAATGTACCATCGAAACTCGATGCGGCCGTAATCGCATTATCCCGCGTACTCATCCGTGTACGATGCGAATATTTCATCGATCCGATTCTGTTTTACGGTGCTCGAGTGAGAGTGAGCAAGGCATTGTTCGCGTCTCTTCGCGGAGAACAACGCGCTGCCGAGTCGCTATTGCGGAAAAGCAACGTCGGCCCAGTTCAAGCCGCGCCGCTGACACGCGACGAGTCTTTGTTTCGGCCAGCATGCGTGCACCAGCACAGTTGCATACATCTTTCTTCTCACTGGACTCCGCTAATTGCGGAAACGTCGCGGAAAGCCCGCGGAGCGCGCGTTCCTCGCGTCCCTTCGCTTGGCGCCGAATCTTCTTCCTTCGTTATTGGAGCATTTCTTTCTTTTTCTCTTTCTTTCCACATGCACGAGCGTGTCGCGCGAGTTAACGCGAGAATCGCGGATTAATCCCGAACTTTGTGCCTCTGTTCTCTGCAACATCTCCTCGCGCTCTCATTCGGTTCTCGGCGAACTTCGCCGCGAGCGAGCGAGCGAGCGAGCGAGCTTTCCTTCCTTCGGTCTCGCGTGAACTCGCGTTTGCGGATTTCCGCCGACAACGTCAGGAGCAGGAATTTACACAAAGCCTAGAAAAATTACAAATATTCGTCGATGGCAGAGGGCAGAGGGCCGCGCGTTCAAATCGTCATGCTGACGGCAGACGGAACAAACGCGCGAGGGATGCACTCCCACCTGGTTTCATCCCCAATGTTCGGCATTCCTGCGATCTTTTTGCCGCACAATTTTCTCCGCGGATTTATCGTCACGTTGGCGGAAAATGTAAACCTCTCATTCGATACGCGCCCGCAGGCACGCGCGATATTGAATATTCGGGAGTTAAAGCGCGCGACAGCGGCTCACATTAGCGCGTTTTCCCCGCTGTTTTTTCCCCGCGTTTTTCCCGCCCCCGCCCCCCCCCTACCCTACCCTATCTCGTCGGGGATTTTTCATTTCTCCTCGCGGTCGCGGTTTTTACGAGGTTTTGCATATTTACTCGTCGCGGGTGTACCCTTTCGACGATCCCGAGCGCGCTTAAGCCGACGTCGCTCGGCCTGTTAACTGCCGACCGCCAGGAGGATCTGATTGAGTTTACAGCTTCGGTAAGCAATTGGAAAGATGGACGGCCAAGCCGGTGGTGGACTAAAAACTGCATTAATCACGCTGGAATCGTCCGCAGCTGGTCGTCGCGAATGAGCCAGGCGGCCGGTGGCCGGCAAATATTTGCATTCGCGGCATTAATGTGATCATCGGCATTGTCGGCCAAATATATGACAATGATGGCGCGGTTTGACGTGCGCGATTATTAGCCCGCGGCTCCGCGGCCGGATACGCCTGTAAATATTGCGTGATACAGCGGCCGCCGTTGCTGCTCGGCCGAGAAGAGGCTTTCGAAAATTCATAGCGGCAAACCTTTGAATATCGCCGGCTATTTACCGCCCCCTCACGCTTGTTTGTCGCGAATCAATTTTTTAGGAGCCGGCCAGCCGGCCGGCTGATTTACCCGCTAATTACGAGCTCGATGGCCGGTTTTACCGGCAATAATTGTCGCGTTATAAGTCCGATAATCTGCCGCGTCGTTTCGCGGCCCGTTACCCCTGAAATAAATCGCTATCCGCGTCGCGATTATTTTGCAATTTCCACCCGTCGCGGAACGCCAGTCTGGCGACGCGATTTACGATTCTCGGTTTTGTCGCGCGTAACGCAACACGATCGCGACGATGCAAAGGTTATATATATATATATATATATTAACCGTTAATCGCGCGGCTCTCTCAGAGGGTTTCCGTTGAAACTCGATAAAGTCCCGTCAACGCCGAAATCGCAAGCGGAATTACGTACTCCACGCATCTTACATAGCGACATTATGTTATCGTAACAACAATGAGCGTCAACGTCTACTTGATGAAAGCGCTTCATGCAGATCGATCGATCGATCGATATGACTGATGTTTAATCCAAGGTTCCCTTTGTCTGTTGCAGATTTTCACACGTTTTGGCAAGGTCCTGAAGATCGTCACCTTCACAAAGAACAGTGAGTGCAGCTCACCTTCAATGTATCATCGCAGTGTTACGTTCGAGAATCGACAAAATAGCGAGCGAGAGATCGCGACACTCTCGCAGGCGGAATTCTAACACTCGCCGCGGCGCTTTGGCACTCGGAACATAGTGCTCCCTGCTTGCCATTGTTCGTTCTTTCGGAATCGAAACGAATTCGTTATCGGCGAATGCACTCGCATTTACGCGCGCGCCAATAACGCTCGTTCGACTCGAGTGACGACGGCGATTCTATCGATGATCGACAAAGGGACAATCGCGATCCGAGATCGCCCGCATCGACATCTCCGAATCGACATCGCTCGGTTTGATTCGTGCTTCGTCGTATCACGTGACCCGCGCGCGGGAAGATTCGGCAAGCGAGGCGTTAGGAAGGCCAGTATGCAGCCGGCCGGAAGCCCGAATCCATGGCTATTCCGGTCGAGCGCGGGGAAGCGTCATCGCCCCGCATGTATGATTTTGCGGAGGCGCATCGGGACGCCGTCTGCGCGTCTGCTGCTTCCAGCGGCAGCGCGTGGAATCGTTATTGTAAATAACGTAAACGAGGTTGCGCGTCCGGATAATCGACGAGGACGATCATCGCGCGATCCGCCGATTATTATGTAGAGCGGAGAGACGCGATTTCCCGAGGCGGCTGCGAATTACCGCGATGATACTTCAATTACGCTTTAAATGGCATGTCGAAGCGGATTATAGCCGGCGTCGCAAATGGCAGTGGTACCAGAGTAAATTGTCGGCGTTTTAATTGGCACAAAGGCAAATTACCGTTGCCGCTTTTGCCTATTCCCTTGTATCATCGCTTGCTTTCTCTCTCTCTCTCTCTCTCTCTCTCTCTCCCTCCCTGTTTCGTCGGTTCTTTTTGGGGATTTTTTTAATTTTCATGTCCTTCTCTTTGATATCTCTCCACCTCGCTCTCGGCGAGCGCGTGACAACTCGCGACGGATAACATTTTTCCCGATTAAGCTGTCCGCGTCTCCTCTCCCTTCCTCCCTCCCCCTCCCCCGCCACCCTCCCTCTGTCTCTTTTTCTCTCCCTTTCGGCCACTGAGGCGCGAGATAAAATTTGCACAGCGCGGCAAACGTTATCTTCGCGATTACCGTTAGCGTGGCCATTCATCGCTGGCGAGCGCGCACGCGAGAGAGAAAGAGAGAGAAAGAGAGGGATTTCTTGCGCTCGCCCCTTTGTCCCCTTGCCATCCGATTCGAAACGGTGACTTTTTCAGCCGGCTCTCGGGGAGCGCTCTTTCTCCTTTTCGCTTTCATATTTCAGATTCGAAAATTAAATAACGTCGCCGCGGGCCAATCCTTTGTTTCGTATCGTGCCGCGCTTTTTGCGTAATGAAATACCGCCGCCGCGGCGCAGTTGTGGAACCACGAAAATTCGACGCGAGATTAAAACGCGAGATTATGAGCCGCGCGCGCGCCGTTACACGATTAATCGAGATTTTATGGCAATTATTAGACCAGAGTCGGTCGCCAAGAGCGACCGGTATTCCGCAGTCTTAACTTTGCGAGGATCGCGGAATCACTCGCCCTAGAGGTCGAGTCATCAATGCTCGAGTCATCAATTTGCTAATCGTTATTCGTTTCCGATCAACGTCCATTAATTCGCTGCCGATCTCCCGCCTGCCGATTTTGAGCACGCGCCGAGACATTCGCCGGGAATCGGGAATCTGCGTTCTCATTGTCGTGCCCGCGTATTATCGCGCGATCGCACCGTATTTACACAGCGAATTTAATTCGGCGTTTCTTTTAATTCGCACAAAAGCGGAATTAATTCCATACGGAACGATTCGAGGCCGGGAATAAAAGGATTCCGCACACGGAATTGCGGTCATCGTCTACTACGCCCGCGCGCCAGGCTTTACTGTATTACCGTAAAGAGTTCCATTATCACGGTGGAGCAAATTCGAAAATGAAATAGCGTAGTCGCCGGCTGGAACTTTGGTCAACGCCGCCAGCGGAACAATTCCGGCTTTCCGGCCGCACGGGAAAAACGTATTATCATGACAGAGTTAGTTGTCCGAGAGCTACGCCGCTACTAAATTAACAAATCACTGCTTTTTCACCCGGCTATCTGTACGCGTGCATTTTGCACGCGCGTTATTTGATGGAAAAATCCCTTTATTCTCTGTACGGCGTACCTTCACGAGTTTCTCCATTCTTCGGTAGCGCGTTTCCGAATTGCATCCGCGCGTGCGTTCCGCCGTTTTGCATAACATCTCGTAGAATTAATCTAACCGTTTTTCTCTCACGCATCGAAATGCGTCGAAATTCGACCGGCGCGGATTGTCTTCTCCGGAAGTTGCGGAAAGGAACGGGAAGCAGAGAGAGAGAGACAAAAATGTTGCCTCTACGTTACGTTATCACCATTGACCTGTTTTCCCGCGCGATGCGTCTTCGCTTACCGAGATCCTGCGCGCGTATCGCAGAATTCATCCTTCAAACGTCCTTCGGATGTTTCTTATGCCCGTGGCTTTTATTATTTCATTATTTCTCTGTGTTTCAGGCTCCTTCCAGGCATTAATACAGTACTCGGACATGCTGTCGGCGCAGACCGCTAAATTCGTAAGTATCCACTTGACTTTGCTCTCGTCCCTCCTCCCGTCTGGTCCTCTCCTGTTTATTCCTCGCTTCCGCCATCGGTGCGCCCGCTCTTCCCCCCCCCCCCTCTCTCGTCTTTCCTTTTTTTCCTCTCCTTTTTTTACTTCCTCATCCAAGCATATCCCTGTCATAGCGCCGGGATGGTGCTTATTCGCCGTGCTCCCGCGGGACAGATCGAAATTTTCCGTGGAAACGTCTCGCGTTGGAAAAATATTTTCCGGTCCGCGGTAAAGAAAGCCGCGCTGCGGCGGTTAATTGCCGGAAGCGAACCCGATGAACGTAATCGAAAGATTGATGGCAAAAGAAAATAACTCGACGCGAAGGAAGCTCGCGGAGAAAAATCACGCGATGCGTGCGTGCACGCGCGCGCGCGTGTGTGTTATATGAATATATACGTAGATGTACACGACATTCTCCCTGATTTATGGAAATATCGGCTGCTTTACAAACCAAATTAACTCTCGGAACAGACGGACCGCGCAGATGCGCGCCCGATCGTTATTCTCGCTCGCTTCCTCTCGCACTTCTCACTTGGCAAATCTCGGCACGGCGAACTTTGCTCGGGATTCTCCGCATCTCCGCCCGTATCTCTCCATCGATACGCCCAACCCGCAAGTTCCATGACTGTTGTTAAAGCCCGCAAAATTTTGCAAGACATGATAATTACATCCATCTGTTCTTTCTTTTTTTTTTCTTTTTTTTTTTCTTCTTCTTCTTTTCTTTAAGGAGGTTGAGAAAGCCGTAGCGTTAAACTTGCCGCTGCTTAAGGTACTGCGAACACTTGTGTCTCTGCCGTAAATCTGGTTTCGCCTCCACGTAATCGTTTTGTCCCCGTAATCACGAACATGATGATACCCGCCTCTATGTTACTGTCTCTCTTTCTCTCTTCTTTCTCTCTCTTTCTCTCTCTCTCTCTCTCTCTCTCTCTCTCTCTCTCTTCTTTCTTTCTCTTTCGCTCTTTTTGAGAAGGTCGAAGAAGAGTCGCAGCGCTTTAAAAGTGGCGCTGCCCGAAAAGTGAGAAATGTTTATATAGCTTTTTCATCCTGAACTTTCCGACTGTGAGTAGCGTAAAGAATCTATGCTGTAAATATATCCATACCAATCTCTTAATAATGCACGTTACCGTCGTAAGCTAGCATACATCCAGTGTTAATTTTCTCCACTTTCTGACGAGGACGATAGTCTAGAAATTTTCTAGAGGCAGGCTCGATCAAGCCTTTCAGATTCCTGACTGCGACTTGACTATACGTTGATTTTCGTTTCTGTTGATTGGAACACGCTTCCCCGGCCGGGAACTGTTGCATATACATATAGATATGTTCGTTGTCACCTGTAATTTTCCAAATAGATTCTACTACTGTCCCTTGTGTGTGTTTGATACATCAATAATTCTTGTGAAGTGCGTGTGATGCAGCTACTGTCCCCGCCAAGTGCAAATATCTCGAATGTGTTCTTGTACTAATCTCTCTCGTATCATCACCTCGTATTAATCACCATCACTTGAGGTCACCTTATTTATCTCGTATTTACCTCGTGCTTTAACGAGTGTCAATGGATACACAGAGACACCTTTCCGCAGACTCAAATGTCTCCCTTCTCCCTTAATGGAGGACTTTCACATCCAGAAATTAATTTCTCTCCTGGCGACAGTACAGAAACCGCAGACCTGGGAGGGTTAAGGCGAGCGGCGACGAAGACGAAGACGAAAAATGCGCGGCGTTTTTCTCGCTTTGACGGTCCTTTGACGATCACGCGCGTGCTCGCGCGCGCGGCGCGCTCTCTCACAAACGACGAGCGGTCGGCGAACAGAGATTCGCCGGGGAAACTTCCCCGGCCGGTCGCTTTCCGCGAGACCGTTCGAATTCATCCCCTCGCGAGATCCCTTGCCCCCTACCTGCTGCCCGTTCGTGCCACCCTCGCCGCATCTGTGCAGTAAGCCCGATACCGCAAACTAGTAAACCTGCGCGTTGATCAAAGGGAGAATTAATTCGCTTGAAATACACCGGTTTCGCCGCCCACCATTCATCCACTCGGTATGCGCAAAACAGAAAATTAATTCAGCTTTGTCGCGAACATCCGATTTCCACGTCCTGCTCTCCTTTTTTGCGATACGGACACGGACGGTTCGAACCCGAAGATCTGCGATCTTCCGGTTCATAGGGAGTGATTGTCCGAATTATCGACTCGAACGGAATGCGGTTCAGTTCTTCATTAGATTGCTAATCTCAATGTCGAGTTACTTACTCGCTCAATGTCCCAGTATTCGATATCGCAAAGGGAAAGCTTCATTACGCTGACACCTTAATTATGATTTAATACAAAATAATGTTACTCGATTTTTACTCGAAATTTACTCGGAGTTGTTACATCCTACACCTTTCCGCAAATTGCAAATTAAAATACAAGTCCAGCTCGCCTGAATTCAATTCGGGACGAAACGAGAATAATGATCGAGACTCGCAAACACGTCGGCTCGTGCTTGACCAAACGATTCAGAAAATCGTAAATTTACAATTTATTACTTTTCTCGTGAAACGTCGAAATGGACGACTCGCTCGAATTACGTCAACGGATGCCCTTTCGACCGTGAATAAACCGCCGCGAGGAGCAGCGCGAGGGGGAGAGGGGGTGGAGCGTGCAGGGTGCACCGGCGCGCGCGCCGGAGGCCCGCGGCGCGGGCCGACCCGGTAATTATGTACGAAATTCATTAGCCCGTGTAAATACAAAGCGAACCAGGTACACATAGCCACGCGCGAGTAGACCAACACGCGCGCGTCGTTGCACAATGATGCCGCGCTGACCAGCCGGCTGCTCAAACAGCAGGCCGAAAACGTAGACGGTATCCACGTTGGCTGCATGAAACCATTCGCGAAAAATCCCGACTCGAGAAAATCCCACAAAATCCCAAGTCGCGAAGGGCGGATCGGTCCATCCGAGATCTGTCGATCTCGGTCCAACGGAAGTCAGTCGTGAATTCTACTCGGATGCTGCGAGAGTTCTGATCTGCTGGTGATGATCACGAGTTGCTCAGAATCGTTGATCGGACTTTCGAGCGCGGATATTCGTCGAAGATACAGATAGGAGGGGGATTGCGAGACGAACGAAACGCTAGTCATCACTGCGGTTGCTGTATTCGCCACCCTGATACCTTGAGCTTGAGCACCTTCCCTTCCGTTCCGCCAACTTGAAACGAAAAACGAGATTTCCACTGATTTCTTGTGCAGTCGCTCGATGGCCAGAACATCTACAATTCCTGCTGCACACTGCGCATCGACTACAGCAAGATGCAGAACCTCAATGTCAAGTACAACAATGACAAGTCTCGGGATTACACCAATCCGAACCTGCCGACTGGAGACGCCAACCTGGATGCGGCATCGCTTGCCCTTGGCGGTGAGTTGCTGCCTCAATTGCTCATGGGAGCTGGTTCCCAACCACGTGCTAGAATACCCGGTGAGTACGGCGGTTACTTGCGTCATCGGTATCGTTATCGGAGATTCGAGCGCCTCATGTCGAGCGCTCTTCGTCCGGATTTGACCTATCGCCGGACGAATCGCATATTAATTGGACGCGTTAATGCGGAAAGCAGATCGCGACGCGCCGAACAATGAATGACGTTAATCCTGCGCGATTTTATATAACGATCACACGCTAACGGTCGGACTGGCTCCGCCGCTGAATCGCGCGCTCGCCAGCGGCGGACGCTTTCAAAATTCATCGTCATTAAAAGGCCAATCGACCGCCGATCCACAGCGAAATGCGACAGGAACAATTCTGAATGGCTCGTGCGCGACGCATGAACAATGAGCGCATTGCTCTTGAACGATTCCATGTATATAATATGCGGAACGGCTGGCTGAAAGCCGCGCAACCCTCAATGGACGCACGCGAGATTCATCGGCGTTAAATGGCCGATGGCGGGATCGATGCGGCGTAATCATTTCTCGAAGGAACCTTCATTCTACCCCCTCCCCCCTCCCCCTCGGCGGGGAGAAGTTTCGCGCGCGTACGGAAATACGGCTGAAAGACCCGCGTACAATTAGCAGCACCGATGTTACGTTTGTTGAAGTTAATTGCATCAATGACGATACTCTGATTCTCCATCGCGCGGAAACGCATCGCGCTGCGTTATTATTATTATTATTATTATTATTATTATTATTATTATTGCTATTGTTGTTGTTGTTGTTGTTGTTATTATTTTGCGAGGGCGGTAGTAATTTACGCGGCGTCGCGAAATCCGTCCTGTCCCGCGCCGACGTTATTATCTGCGCGGGTAAATTAATTACGAAGTACCCGGGCGAGCGATCCGGTTCGCCGAATCGTCCGGATTTTTACGTTGGCGTCGCGACGGCGACGCTAGTTTAAATCACACGCTCCGGCGTGCCCGCCGCTTGTTTGGGTTAAATTAATTTTACGGCACCGTCGACGCGCTGTTTAATCTGTAACTACCTGATCCGCTCTATATCGCGTTACGCGAGCCGATGACCGGCGATCAGGAGACTCCCTGGCGACGGTCGCCAGCTGCTCGAGGTGTAGTCGAATATCGCGTGGATTGTCGGAAAGATTGGTCCGCGCGGGGAGGGAGACGTCTCAACTGGATCCGGCAGTGTCGTGATTCGCGGGCTTCTTCCGCGCGCTGACGCGTGAATCCGAGCGTGTTCTCCGAGGCTCGATTCTCTAGACCGTGGTTACTCCAAATCAAAGTGCCGATTCCCATCCTCCGCGATCTCTCCCCCTCACCCTCCCAGGGGAGGGTCCAGGTCGACAATAATAATAACGTCATTTGAATTTCCTGAAGTAGAGTCCATTGCAGGGGCACCGGGTGTGCTGCCCACGCCCTTTGCGGCCATGCATGGTCTCCCCTCACCCTTGGCTGGTCCCTATAACGGGGTACCTCCAACCGGAGGACTAGCTGGCCTCGGTGGATTCCCTCTCGGTGCAGCTGGTTTGGGTGTGCGTGTGCAGGGTAACGCGCAGGCATCGGCAGTATTGCTGGTCAGCAATCTCAACGAGGAGGTAAGTGAGGAGAAGGTTTCATCGTCCTCTCTGATCCTTCTCCTCTTCGTCTTTGCCCCGTTGCTTCACCGAACGCGTGACAGTAAAAGGGCGAGAGGCCGGAGATCCTCGGCGCGAGATGACGCACGAGAGAAAGGAAAAAGCCGGATGGATCGGCGTATTGGGCGGCGTGATTTGGCCGATTTATTGGTTTATCCGCGACATTGCGGCGGACCAATGCTAAGAGCCACGCGTCCTATGCCTCGTGCATTCTTCTTCCTTTCTTTTTTCCTCCCATCAATCGAAGTCGCGCGAAGTACCGAGCGCCGGCACGATAGAAGCGGAAGTTTCCCTTCTGCCGGACGTCCTTGTCGATTTAACTCTTCGTCCCGGGAACGGAACGCTTGCCGCGGAAGTTTCTGCGGGAAACCCGGATCCGTGACTTGACCGGGCAACGCGTTGTCCCGTATTCTTCCTGAACAGATGACCGTACTTGACGCATCGATGCATCGATGAATTTTTACCGCGTAATAGAAATTTATGACAGCAAGTGATCGAACTTCAGGTTGGACCGATGGTCTTCCCTGAAGACTCGATCTCATTGAACTCAAGACGGTGGTTGTTCGATGAGGAAATCTATCTTGAAGACGAGACCACGCGCGTGTCTAAGGACGAAGCGTTAAACGGCGCACGTGACACGGCAATAACGGGGACGTCACGCTCGTTCGAGAAAGTCAACGCAGCACTGAGAGAAATAGACCATCGCCGCATGCGAATAAGTGTCTCGTACGCGAGTACGATATTCCGTAGTGTGGCATCTGCCTTTATCTGCAGCAAGAAAGAGAGAGAGTGTGTGTGTGTATGCGCGCGCGCGCGCGCGCGCGTGTGTGTGTGTGTGGATAGATGCGTGCGCGCGTGAATGTAAGCGCACATGTGCGAACCACCCCCTGATTCGCCGCATCTCTCTGTCTATCTGATACGTGTAATCGTCGTGCTCCTGTGCACGTACACACGCACAAACACCGCCTCCTTATCTCTCTGTATGGGCCACTTTTCACCCCCTCGCTCTATTCTCTTCTCGTTCCCCGTCTTGAAGCTAGCGAGCTCTCCGTGCGGAGTAAGAGAGACCACGCGCTATCTCTCTCAGTGTTGCGACAACCGAGACCCTCGTCCGGCACGTGCATACACGTATAATTACACGGCCTAACGAGCGAGTTACAAGGTAGTGCTAAGTAGGCGTATCCACGCAGTCTCTCGATCCTGCGGTGCGATCTTTCCACCCTCCGGCTGGTCTCGGGGAGCCGCAAATCCGACGACGATCCCGGGATTTGCGGGATCGTGTCCCGCGACGTTGATCTCTCTTCCTGATCTTACTGTTGGTAAATTAAAGTGTTACGTAAGTAACTTTCTCGCGTTTAATTTGATAACAGAAAGCGATCAATCGCGTGTATTTCTTCAAGTAACGATGCGAAGTGACTCGAAGCGCGCAAGGTATGAATATCGAAGAGAAGGTCGGTGTGCTTGAGATCCGGCGCTAAATCAACCCCGCTTGATTTTCATTCGCGAAAATTCGTTCGACGGGAAGGGTCGGGATTCTCCCCGAGTTCGCCCTCGAGCTAGCCTAGGGTGGAAAGATCGAGCCGCGATGCGTATGCGCCCTGTTTCGTCACGATGCCTTTGAAGTTCTACCCTTACTTGCCCCGCTCATTCTCGAGACACACATACAAATCACTCCAACGTCACCATTCTGCGCCCTAATTAATTCGTAGCGTCGTCGACTATGCGACGTTACTTCCTGCGAGGCGACATTCATCCCGGCGGCGTTTATTTGCGATCGTCGCATAGCTTTTCCCGTGTTCCGCGACACTGTGCATCCACTTATGCATTCGTTTACAATAACTCGTCGAGGGGAACGTTTCCAATTTTTCGGAGAAGATTAATACGCGCACGCACTACTTGGGTTGCTACTCGATGATGTCGCTCATGAAAAGGAAAAGGAGAAGAGAAAGAAAAGAAAAAGGGAAAGGGAAAGACGATGAGCATTATCGCGAGCAAGTAGAGAACAACGCCAAGAGTGGATGATGAATGTCGCCCCGGCAAGAAATTGTGTGTCGACGTCACACCTCGCAGCTGCAACTTGTCACTACTGTACTATAACTGTGTGTACTACTATCGTTTGTGACGCGCACAAGCTTCGTCGTGATTCTGTCCGTCGATTCTCGTTTCCAATTTTTGCAATTTCTCGCGTTCATTCAGAGGGACGCTGGGGGGGGGGGGAACTCGCCGAGATTCGACTCGATCTCGTGCAGGTGGGAGATTGCCGAAACTGAACCGGGCCGGGCAATCGTCACGACAGATATTAAGCCTTCTTTATTGCATTGTCGGGCTTTTCCGGTCGGAGTTTACGCGAAGATAATTGTATTTTTTCATCCGTAACTCCCTCTCTATCTATCTATCTATCTATCTATCTATCTCTCTTTCTTCCTCTCTCCCCCCTCTCTCTCTCTCTCTCTCTCTCTCTTTTTCTCTCCACCGGGAAAGCAGAACGGCGAATCTTGTGCGCGTACCAACACTATACATTGAATCCTATTATACTCGCTGACTACTGACTGGACTCTGTCTGTTCTCTGTGTAGATGGTCACGCCTGACGCTCTCTTTACCCTGTTTGGTACGTCTCCACATTTATATTATTAATTATATTACATTATTAATTATTATATTTACACCCTCGCGTTCTCTCGCGTATACGAGCGCGCGCGCGCAAACACAGAACACACAACTCACACGCTACGTTCACGCTACGCGCGACACAATCTCGGATACCTGGACGCGCGTAAAGGGTGACAAGGAAACAGGCAAAGACGATCATCCGGGAGGAAACGCGTGATCTCTCGTGTGAAATATATGTCCTGGTTCTTCGGGCAAAGTGCACGGTACGCACTCACGGACACACGCACGAACGCAGAATTATTCTTACGCGATCGTCACGGCCGAGATTCACGTCATATGTACGGAAGAGAAAGGATTTCCTTTTTCTATTTCTTCGGTTCTTCTTACTTGTTTTTTCTTTATGTGTATGTGTGTGTATATATATATATATATATATATATATATATATACACATACACATATATTTTTTTGTGTCTTCTCGATAACTCACACAAAGCTCAGTCATCGTCGCTCTTCCTCTCGTCATGTTTTATTCTCGTGAAACATCCGCCATAACATATTCTGATTTAACGTTTAATCCGTTTACTCTTCCAATATTTTCGTGATTTCAACTTATTTTATTACTACAAGCTATTCCATTCGCAATTTCACGATCACCGTCATATAACGTCATCGTCATACCGTCATTTGCCACCATCGAACACGTTCTCTCATGTTCTCTATTTCCAAGCATCTCTTCTAAATTATTTCATTAATATTTTATTAATATCAGTTCCACACACAACCTTAATATTACGTAAGCTTTTGCTTATTTTACGTAATTCCATAGGAATTCACTATTAACGAAGCGCGCGACTCGGCTGCCGCATGTTTTTCTACGAGCGATTGTTCTACAGATTATGCCGAATAATTGTGGACGAGCGCGATATTCGCGCGTACTGTATTATGCGCACTCAAAATGTACGTTCTAAAAATTATTAAAATTTCTATTGAAATTAAATGCAAAATTTCAGAGCTAAAATTAGACTTTACGCGAGGTAAGCTTGTCATTTTACGTTATTTTACTTACTCTATTAATGTGTTTCGTTATCTCATTTATAAATTTCTGCCTAATATCGATGTTAGTTGAGAATATTGGTTGCATTAAATTATCACACCAAAGAAATTTGTATTTCCCGAAGAGGGAAACGTATCAGAAAAGAAAAACGAATCTATTATACATCTTCGTACTTGAAAAGAAAACTAAAAACCTCGAGATCGATTACTCGACTGTTCCCTCGAAGAAACGTCCAGCCGAGTCGCTCGCTTCATGCATGTCTCGAATCTTAGATCCGATCATACCCCGATCTCGGTCGACCGAATATATTGTTCCCGTTCATCTTCGATAATCCTTAGACGCAGCCTCTGTAAAAGAAAAAAAAAAAAAGAAAAGAAAAAAAATACATAATTTACCATGGTCAGTCGAGTTTACTAAAGAGAAATTTGCATATTGTGCATGTAGGCGTTTACGGGGATGTACAGCGTGTGAAGATCCTCTACAACAAAAAAGACTCGGCACTGATACAGATGGCCGAACCTCATCAGGCGCTTTTAGGTGAGTGTGTGCATCGAGCGTACAAATAATCCGAAATCAGATATAAATGCTGACAAATGAAATCTGCAATATAGCTTTTTGTGTGTGTGTGTGTGTGTGTGTGTGTGTGTGTGTGTGTGTGTTTAGAAAGATACAAGAAATAAAAATTTGTACGTATATAAAGAATTTATATGTATATAAAGAAATGTCTCTCGGCAAAGTCACCCGTTGAAAGTGAAAGGTTTGATTTTTGTGTTGCTGCGATGAGATCGCAATTTACGTCGAGCAATGCGAGTGTGCAAGTGACTAATCGGTATCGGTTCATCTGATTAATCCGACAGCTCTGACCCACATGGACAAGTTAAGAGTGTTTGGGAAGCAAATCAAAGTGATGTTAAGTAAACATCAAACGGTTCAGTTGCCAAAGGAGGGTCAACCGGACGCGGGTCTCACGAAAGATTATACTAATAGCACCCTCCATCGATTCAAGAAACCTGGCTCGAAGAATTATCAGAACATCTATCCGCCGAGTGCGACTCTGCATTTATCAAACATTCCGTGAGTAATCCGATATCAATGTCGGATATAAAACCCGCGTTCGCGTAACGTTTCCTTCCGCTTAACGATGTGCTCAATTCGCTCTTCCAGGGCTACAGTAGCTGAGGAAGAGATCAAGGATGCTTTCACCAAGAACGGCTTCACCGTGAAAGCCTTCAAGTTCTTCCCGAAGGATAGGAAAATGGCTCTCATACAGATGCCCAATATGGACGATGCTGTAGCTGCGCTGATCGTAAGTAGCTTTCCCGATTAACTCGTTAACGCGATGTGATCTTAATTTCCCGCAACGGGAAATAAAATTTCTCGCGGCATTCCGAGCGCTTCTTTCCGATAAAGAAGAGCGCATGCGTCAAATCTTAAATTAAAATATATCCCTATTTTTATTATTTATTACTTATTACTTATTACTTATTATTTATTATTTATTAATAACTATATTATTATGAAAATAAAATTAAATAATTAATTTTCTACATTTATACTAGTAGACATAATAAATTCTTATTTACTTTAAAACTTTTTACTTTACACTAATCATAACCCTACTCACACTCTCATCATTAATTTCTTTATTTATTAATAATATTATAACCATTTGATTTATTATAGAAATTAATAATTTTATTTTTTTATTTTATGTAACTTTATTCATAAAAAATAAAAAAATAATTTTCCTTTACTTCTTTATTCAAGCTATTGCCTCATTCCTGTTATTAATTCCCTTAACTTTAAGTTATTCAATTAATTATTATTCCTCATCTATAAGCCAAATTATAATACTAAGTCTTCTAATTAAACTAGGCTTACCCCCCCTTCATTTTTGATTGCCCATAATTTCTATATATATAGATTGAATAATAATTTTAATTTTATTTTCTATTCAAAAAATTATTCCTTTTATTATTATTTCTTTCCTAAAACACTCTTCTTTACAGAAGATATTCTCGAAAAGCAAGGACAGGGAGAGAAAGTTTTAATTTCTCTTCAATTTTTTCCAAGTAGAATTCTAGAACGTAGATTATTCCGACTTCGATTTGCTTTCGAGCGAACCGGATGAGTTGAGAGTCAAGCGAACCTTCTTCTTCCCTTTTGCAGAAAATGCACAACTATCAGCTCAGCGAATCCAATCATCTCAGAGTATCATTTTCCAAAAGCAACATCTAACAAGAATCGCCACCGCACGAGCAGCAATGGTACCAGCCCTACGCCCTAGTCCCCCTTTGGTCACCCGCTTCGGTCTACGACTGATGGCCCTGCAGTTGGAGGATCCACATAGGTGCTCGTCCGTTTCTGCGAGAGTTGCGACACCGCTATTGGTCGGCCACATTGCATGCATGATCTATATGGGATTGCATCGCGTACTCCGATTCCAGCAAAAGCAACACGTGGACAAGAGCTTACCTCGTCTGAGCGAGCTTAGGGTGCTTTCGAGGCCTTGCCCTTGTTGGGACCTCTTCGCGATTCGAACGTGTTTCCACGTTCGGTCTATTCTACCGATTCGAGAGTTGCTAGGGTGTTACAAGATGTGTACCAGAGCTGCAAGCGCAGAAGCTGCTGGATGACAAAGAGATAAATTTGCGACGGCCTTTTTCAAGGTGTTTTCGGTGCTGGCTTTCGAACAGAGTTTAACGTGAGATTTCATAATTTTAGAACAGAGAGAAGCGTTGATAAGTAACATTTTTAATGAGATAAGATGAAAGGGAGAAAGAGAGAGATAGCGATCGGATAGCGATCGATTGGTCACTCTCATGAAAGCCAGGACCGTCGCGCGAAAAATTATTATACAGAGAGAGAGAGAGAGAGAGAGAGAGAGAGGGGGAAGAGAGAGAGGCAAATGAGAGCCTGATAGCGTTATGCCAGGCAGCGTTATATAGAGAAAGCATGCCTAAGAGAAGAAAGAGAGATTAGGATTTAGATGGGAGTGAGAACGTACATAGTTTCGATGTACAGAGTTTACGCTAGGGAAGATACAATATATATTATTGTACGTGTAAAATTCACGATCGCGCGTGACCCGATCGGGTTGCACCGATCGATCTACACTGATTACGGTTAAGAATTTTTCAAAGTTACGTGGACACAAGGGTGACCGTTTCGGCGCCCGTAATATCAGTTCGCAAACAGGAACAACGTCTCCGTCGTTGACGTGCTCGTTCGACGAGCAAACGAGCGTTACCACCAGCCAATCGAAATTGAAAGTTGGATGGGATGGTACACGTGTGCGCAGAAAAATAATCGCGCTCGACAATCGTCTGATCAGGCTCGTCGCACGATTACGCGCAACGCGGCGGCCGAGATCCGAGTGGAACCAGCAGCGTTTCCCGCGAGACAATCTTCATTCTTCTGACGACCAAGAGAACGCGCGACCGAACGTATTTCGTGGCTTCCGTTCGTTCGAGGACGAGACAATACGATCGACAATGCTATGCATCAAGTATGACGGCGTGCGTTTCACTAATCGTGCGTCTAAATAAGAAAAATGGTCAACCTGTCACGGGAGCATTTATAAATGCCTTCGTGAGGTGCTACCATTCCGCCGACGAACTTATCGTCCTCATCGATCTCACCTTACGGAATTACGGAGCGGCGTTTGAGAAAATGCGAACGAATCCGGAGAGAGAAAGAAAAAGGAAGAGTGCGGGATCAGATTCAAGCGGCCTTGAAAACTTCTTTCTCGCATCTGGATTCGTTATCGCGGATGACGTTTCCTTGGCGACTTTCGATGAGAAGTCGCGATCCGTTCGTAAGGCGGAACCGATGCAGTTATCAAAGTCGTTCGTTGCGTGCTGACAGCTATTCAGACTACTCGACCGCAGATATGTCCGGCCTGCTCGACCCACGTTTATGCTTCTCCGAGGACAAGCTCCTCGGAAATACCTCCAGTATTTTTGGCTATCCGACGACGTCTCGGATGCTTTTTTCTCTTTAGAAAAGGGTCGAGCGTGGATCTGACCGCTTCGGCCGAGATGAATCCTCGTGAGGACCACGCGACGCGGCTGCGCGCGTTGTTACACGGTCGTCGCAGGTGGCATTTTTATAATTTGTATGTTTCAGTTCAGTGAATAAGTATTATCGCACCCGCACACGTATCCGCGTCTTTACGAGACCGTACGGTTATGCAGTTATACATACAATACACGTTACGATACATGCATATACATACGCATATGCATACATACGTATACACATACATACATACACATACATACATTAATACATACATTAATACATACATACATACATACATACATACATACATACATACATAGTCGCGCACGCACCGCGCGCGAGGTAAATGTATCAACCGCCCTCTGATCTACTACACACTCACACACATACATGCATACGCATACAGTCATACAGACTCATAAATACAAGCGAATATGCAAACTTCTTAGTTAGAGTAGATGCTTAGGCATGTGTTAGAATCTTAATCGTATAGTAAGCGACTAGAAAAGTAATTGACTAGGAGAGGAAGGAGTGAACCGTTGAACATATCGCTAATTAAAAGGTTTGCAACGTGCGGAGCGCGCGCGGAGACTATGTACCGTAAGACAGATCGACGAGTACTGTTAAAGTACTATCTTGAGAATGATTCGTGATGATAAATAGGATATCCGTGCAAAAGAGATGCTTATTCTCCCGCAGCGAAGGATACAGATCCATTGCGCCCGTGAAATAGATTAGAGAGTTCCTGATGTCAAAGCATTCCTTTGGTAGTCGACGGTTATGGGAAAATGCCCCCTCTCCCACGAGCGAATGTCTCGAGCGAGTCTCGAACATGCGCGATCTTCACGTGCGGGAGACAATTGAAAAGCTATCGCTCTCTCATTTGCACGAGGAAGCGTATGTATGCATAGATACATGAGAGAAAAAGTAATAAGAGTCACTGTCACAAAAAAAATATATATAGAATCGTTAATCTGACGGGGAATCCTTAGTAAAAAAAAGAACACATATAAGTTGTGAAAGTCGGGGCGGTCGAGAAGATATCGTCGCGGAAAGGCCGCGCGAAATCAAGAAGTTTCAATCAAGAAATCGGGACTTAACCAGTCCGCGCGCGCCCCGGCAAAACCTACGGGTTTTCTGTCTGATCGACGTTCTGTTGGAGTCAATTAAATTTTACTGATATAATAATTGATCGTATAGAGACAAGTAGGAACAGGGAGAGAGGCGAAAGAGCGCATGTTGGAGGGTGACTGCTGTGCGAAGGCATAATTGGACGAACGGAAGAGAGAGAGAGAGAGAGAGAGAGAGAGAGAGAGAGAGAGAGAGAGAGAGAGAGAGAGAGAGCCGCGTGCCTGCGTAGACGAGAGAGTGCAATTGCGCGAGTGCGAGAGAAAGAAGAAGAAAGAATGAGAAGCAAGCGATAGAGCAGCGAAAGAGTAATAACGCGCGATTTCGATGAGGATATATAAACTGTACAGAAGGGTGGGAAGAAGTTTTTTCGAGGCGCGCAGCAAGTGTACGAGGCCAGCAAGATGACGAAATTGTGAAACGGAGGCGAATGCCGGCGCGGGCATGTGTTGTTTGTGCCAAAGTAGGCTAGCCGTTAAAACTCCGGGATCTCTCTTGGTGAACCGTGCGAATGGGGCATCCTTGTTCGATTACGCGAACGTCGATTCCGACCGGGATTCCCGGTGCAGCGTACGATGTACCAATCCCAATGGATCCCCGAGATGGATCGCTGATCGACCATTGACCAATCAGTTAGTTGTTTAGAGACGTAGCGAGTAGCCGGCATGAGCGAAGGGGCCAGTCTTTGCATCTACGATCTTGCGTATATCTTTTCTCCTTTTTCTCATCTGATACACCGCATTATCTAGCCGCGACTGCATTTATACACTCTCGAACGAACGCGTTGTTCCGTTTGCTCGCGTCTCGCCCTACGTTGCCTTCGCGCGAGAGGTTGCATCCGCGAGACCCCACCATGTAAGTTACGATCATACGTGGAAGTGATCATGCACTCGCTCGATCATGCACACGATCACTCGAAGACCCACAATCGCGAGTGCGCAATAGCGGATTCCTCCAACGCGCGATTTTCACAGTAGCTTGCCGAACAGACGGATCTCTCCGACGTTTCTAACGAATCCAAGGAGCGATTCTCGATTTCACACGCGAATCCTGATTTTGACCTCTTCATCCCCGACTCGTCCATCTATATTCGCATCTCATAAATTGCATCTTGCCACTATTCCGCGTCTTTTTACACTTGCGCCCGTGCGCTCACGCTTTCGCGCTTTTATCGCATATCGTCGCGTGACGGTGCCACAAAGGGAGGAGGAACGGAGAAGAGGCCGCGTACGGGAGCTCCCGTACGATTGTAACTTCCGGCACGATATCGTCTAAGCGTACCTGAACAACAGTCGCATACAGTGCTACTCGGTTTCTCATATCGTTTACGCGAATCGCAACGTCGAGCACCCACCGTTCGCGCCAAGTTACTAATTACGTTTTGTCATCGGTCTCAACACATTTCTCAACACATTCCTTTTCGGCGCGTGCGAATCACGCGTCCGCCCACACGCACACATACATACACAGATACATAGTATATCATATACGCATACATGTGAGATATCCGATATGCGCATGATGCATGTGCACATATATACGCGAGCGTTTTTTCTTTCTTCGTCGGGATCATCATACTCGTGACACGATGATGTATCGCCATCACCGAATATTTTTTCCTTCACAAAAACGATGTCGCACCACGCTATTGGTGACAATCAACTGTTTTGCTCGCGGGGGGGAGTCGCGTGCGAGACGGATTTCCTCCCAGAAATTATTGCCAAAGTAATTCGTTTCGCGAGCAGCGCGAGTCTTTCTTTCGTAAGGGACTATAACTAGTAGAAACGTCGTACCGGAAACGAGAAAGCTGTGACGAGATATAGATATCTACAGGGTGCCCGACGTTAGGTCGCACGATTATTCTGTTCGATTCGCCGTCGCGCACGACACACGTTTAGATCGGCCTTCCTCCTTTTCCGCACGGGCGGCTCTCGCGTGATAGGCAGAAAAGAAGAACGAAAGGAGGCACCCTGTAGACGGATAGATTGATTATATCACTAGCTGGGTTGAGGGGGGCCGAGGTGAGGGTTGGAGTAGCCAGCACTCGCTACATGGTGTCGTAGACTATTCAGACTCCGAAATTTCCCCAGATTCGTCGCGCGAGGAATCGACCGGCCGGATCAGTGAGTATCGTCTTCGCCCGAAGACCTGACCAAGTTTCCGGCAGAATTTCAGATCGAACAAGGCGCGGACGAGATCGGCGATATCGGTGAAAGGAAAAAGGAACGGACCAATTATGTTTATTATTCTCTCGATTGTTCTCTTAACGAGCGTCTTAAAAACCTTCGGTATCTCTCAAACCCAACGAGAAGGAAATCGATGAACAATTTTCTCTCTTATTACGTTTCACGATTGCGGGACATCCGCTGCGGTCCTGATCCGACTCGGTCGATCGCTCAGTGCGTTGATTTCGCAAGACGCGGGCGTGGAAATCGGCGGCACGGCGATGCGGTGAGATGTGTCACACTCGGACCAAGGAAATTCGGGGTCTGCTAGAGAGCCACGCAGTAGATAAAGCTTAGCCTACATCTATGTCAGATTCACACACGTACACACAGAGGGTATAAAAACTATGCATATAATATGCATGCATAACTAGTATACACGCAAAATTATACTCACGTACACACACACACACACACACACACACACACACGCACACACAGAGACACACGCACACGTATAGGCACATACATATATACGTACGTACGTACGCACACACAAACATAAACGTACACACGACAGACGCGGAACATACACATACGCGCGCGCGCGCGCGCGCGCGCAGACAACTTCACACGCAAACTCGCACGACTTATATCTACTATATATTTGATATATTGTGTAACAGGTGTGTCCAAAATGCGCAGCGGCTGCATCCCGATAATCTATATTTTATTAATAAGGGATAAGATCTTACACATAGGATTACTAACGTTACGGATTATCGCATAAATTAGAAGAGAGAAGATTAATCTATATGAATATACTGTATAATGCGCGACGGGATTCAAGTACACTGAAGAGAAAAGGACACGCGAAGGTACATACAGACATACCACACATACACATGTATGCATATACAGGTACATACATATACGTGCAGCAATCAGGCGGCGACATGAGATATAGATATATGTATATGATGAATTTTAAGTGAGCTATGTATCTGTGCTATCGTAGGTAATATCGTTAAAATTCAGGATACGGTCCGCTTGCCTAATCGGGGCCTTAGGCGTCGTCCTTCGTACACCGGGGGAGGAAACGATCTAAAAAGAAAAATAACTAAAACGCGAGAGACGTCGAGACGTTCGGCGCGTCGATCCATCGACTGAACGTCGCGAATCGACGCCCCCAACGGTCCTCCCCGTTCGACGTTCTTATATCAAATTTTTTCCCGTGTTCTAGAGTCAGAACGTCGAGATTAGAGAAAGAGGAAGTCGATTGCGCGACTGGCGCAAGCGGGGATCTCGAGGTTCGGCGAATCGCTTCTTCTCCGTTGGCGATATCGATCGCGGCTCGCTGTCGTCGCGCGATCTACTGACTTTTTCCGGTATTCGCGGAACGGTTCGTGCTCGTGTTACACGGTATGGGCGGCTGGCAGCAAGAAAACACCTCGATCACACATGTACACATACATACATACGTACAGACACGGACACACGCATGGAAAGGGGCGCAGCTCGAAATTAAAAATAAGTATACATTATAGTTTATCGCGAAGGGGGTAGAAGCGTTTAAAAGACACACAGGGTCTCCAGAGGGTGGACGAAGATCTTAGGAGATAGAGTGTCGACGATAAGAGGAGCGTTGAGCGCAAATTTAAGGATCGAAGTGACGAACGGTGTTACGAATATTGCAACAACCATATTATCGTATTATCGTATTATCGTATTATCAAGCTATACAATCCGCGAAGGAATTCGAAAACTGAAAAGGAGAAAGCACCGGCAAAATTGTACTGAACCCTGTTCGAACTTCTCAACGCATATTTAAACCTTTTTGAACCATCAAATATCAGATTCGCCGTGAATCTTTCCTGCGATTACGTCCAGTGGAACGGAGAAAATTCAATTCTGTTTATTACTCGTTTCCCTGATGATTTATCCGGTCGTTACCTCGATCCTTGCACTAAGAACGCGAATGGGGGCGAAGGGGAGCAAACGCGGGGTTCCTTCCTTCACGTTCCGACGAGCGCGGATCATTGGTGTGCCTGTTGACTGAATGACACCGCGATTTTCTTGCCTATTCTTACTTCCACGAGAATCACGCTAGTTTAGATCCCGAGGATGCAAGCACTCACGATGGAGACGAGAGAGTGGGAGGGTGGGACGGGGAGGAACCGCTAGGCGATGCTTCTCCGCCGCGAGCGATCGGCGGGATTTTCGCGATTTTCGCGAGAGCGAAGGGAAGGGGAGCCACTCGACTGGCTCTTGACTTCCACGCGACGAGCTCTCGACGGACTTCCGCTTTGAAAGAGAGCCGCGAAGAGAGGGAAATCTCGATATCGGAATCGCCTCGTTCGAGTAGAGCGTGTCGCTATCGTCATGAGCATCGCGAGGGAAGAGCACCAACGTAAAGCACCACAATTCAACGGAGCCTTGCGAGATCACGAGAGAAACATCGAGGATGAGGGTGCGCTTGTTTCTTCGGCACGTTACACTCGACGCGAGGAACGTTTAAATCGCGGCTGAAACGCTGATACGTTTATAGGCAGCAAGGGTGATAGAGATTAATTAAGGCCAGTAGTCGTTACGCCGATGACAAACGAGAAGAAAAGAAGAAAGAGAATAGGCAGGAGCGCACCCCCGCGCTGTAACGAGAAATATTAGCGAGATAAAACGTTAGTAGCGTCTTAGAATCGTAGCTCTTTTCTAGTTAAGCCTCCAGGCTAAGTAACGTGTATAGTTAAATGACAATCACTCGACTCTCTGTATCGACAATTGACGACGGGAATCTCTGAGCCGTGATAAGCTGCCACGCACCGAACCCCTTTCTTCATGTTCCCCTCTTTCACCCTGATCCCGTCTTTTCTCCCCGCCCGGATCATCGGACTTACTTTTCCCGAGGGAGTGAGCTGGCGAACTACCAGCGCGAACTAATTCGCGAGCTGTGAGAATCAGACGTGTAAATAAGAGGATGAAACGAGAAATCATTGATTCGTCTCCGATACGCGCCGATCGTACATGTCGCGATTTGTTTGCCCGAAAATTTGTCTAGATCGACGAGTTGAGCTTCACGTTTCTCGTGTAAGACAGTTGCGAGTCTTCGGGGAGTATCCTGCGTGTGCGCGATGAGCCTTCGTTTACTTCGTTTAACTCGATTTAACTCCACCGTATATGTGTATATGTATATGCGTGTGTGCGCGCGCGTGTGTGTGCGTGCATGCGCGCGCGTGTGTGTATGTGTGTTTGTGTGCATATGCGCGTGTTGCGGTCCTCTAATTGATTCTTGTTTAATAATTCGTTCTTGTTTTAATCGAGATGGATAACTTTGCGAAAGTCGTTCGCGCTGTTTGTTGCTTAAAAGATATTTCGCTCGACGGATTCATTCGGCAACTCGAATTAGCATTCTTGAGCGTTTCATATCTCAGCGTTTCTCGCAGCGTTCGGGGAGATTTCACGAAAAATCTCAGGTTGTACATACAGGAAATTTCTTCGGTATCAGCGCTACCAGCTTCACCAAGCAAAATCTTTGCCGTCTATCTTTTTGCCTTTTCGCAGTGACTTCCAAAGCCTACCGCGTCAGCTGCGCCTTTTAACTTTCACACTTTCCAAATTCCGTGCCCAGGAAAATTCTTGGTTTTCTACTTTCCTCCTTTCCTTCACAGTCTCACAGCCGTCATTCCTCGTTGCGATCGATATTCGATGACAATTCCACGCGACAATCCGCACCGCACCGATCAATCTGCTTGAGAGATATTTTCTGAATGTCTCGAGAGAAACATACGGAATAACATTCTTTCTTGCAAGATCTCGACTCGTTGTTATCGCAGTTTTGTTCACGCAGAGATTCGTCATCGCAATTTCGATCGCCAGCGAGACACGCGCTCTGAAACTAATAGATCTTAACGAAGAAACAGAGAGGATACATGCGAGAGAGAAAACCAATCATGGGCCAGGAATTGCGTTGCAAGTCACAATCAGCTCGTCTCCGGCAAAGCAGAGAATTTTCTTTTCGCGAGAAAACTAACGGAGAACCATTGTCAGAGCGGGCGTTTTACGATTAAGCTCTTTCTTAGTAAGTTTCTTCCTAAGTATTAGGAATTATTAGTCTTATCGGTAGGCAAGGCGGATATCGCGAGCGATTTGTTGCCGCCGCGCTTGCACCGCGACGCAATTCGCGATGCGAGTGCGTGTAATGGCATAATCAGAAAAGGAGGATTATTCAGGAACAGCTCTAACGCGGAGAAAGCAGGAGAATTAAAACGAAGGAGAGAGATTTCTTTTCGGATCATCGGATAATCGGAACGATCTTTCGTCGATCGGCATCCAGACGCTCGCACGTCCGCATTTATCACACACGCACACACACACACACACACACGAATACGCACACACATCATATATGCAACACGCACACCCCCCCCCCAGGATACTTCTTGACACGCGAAGACACATACGATTGACGATCTTCCACGTGCCTTCTTGGCGCGACACGCTTACACAGAAATCGATACGTACAGTGTACGCTGATATGCGATATTAACGATATCGCCTACTCGACCTTTTTACAGCTCGACTCTTGGATCCCTTTTATGAGAAATATTTTTTTAAATTTTCTATCGAGACAGATCTGGAGGCGCTTTCGTTGCTCGGTCTCCTCCGAAATGATCGATAAATCGTTTCTGACGCTTCGAACGGACGGGAAATCGATCCAAGCAATGATTCGACTGGACACAGGTGTTCTGTATCTTGAATTCTTTTTCTCGAGTTTTATATACTATAAAGTCGTACGTTTCTTTTTCCTTTCTTCTTTTTTTTCTTTTTTTTCACCTTTTTGCGACACGTTTGGTTTTATTATCAAAATTCCGCCGGATATCCGGCGAATCGGTACTCGATGGGAATTTTTGCGCCTGCGATTTGCGGAATTGCGCGAGTCATTACTTTCATTTCTATCTATCTATCTATTTATATATATATATATATTTCTTTTTCTTTTTTTTTCATACGTAATATAAAGTGATGATTTCCCGATGATCCCTGGTGATTTGTTGAATCTCATCGCGCGGAAGGGGTTCCCTTACGTTTCACGTTGCTCGTGCTAATAAAGTGTCTCAGGAAATGTTGTTGATGAGGGAACTTGTACATATCAGAAACCACGGGAGTTTCGCTTGTTACGTTCGTACGACATCCTCCAGGTCTGTCCGCATCAACATCTTGCGAATATCCCGTTTCTCACTTTGACGTTATCGGTATTATCATCGTTCACTTCTTCTTCCCGCTGACGCTATCGTTTCTCTTCCTTTTTTTTTCTTTTTTTTTTTGGCGTTATCCCCCCGCCTCTTTTACTTTTAATCTTACTTTTGTACTTTTTAATCATCGCCGGTACGCTATTATTACTTTCGCCACTGCGATCGTTATTGTTATAAGCGCTAATTACCATTAATCGCCTACTCTTATTGTAATTGCCTTATTCTTACGTTTAATGAATTCTCTCTCTCTCCCCTTCCCCTCTCCCTCCGCCCCCCTTCCTTTTTTTTTAATCTTAGCATTAACGACGCGCTTAATTACGTGCTGAGAGAGAGGTCACTCTTTTCTCGCTAGAGGAACACGTCTTTTTAGTTTATGTATTCTTTACGTAATCATCCTAATTTTAGTTCTTCTAAATGTCGCTTTTTATTAGCGATGCCACTCCGTGTTTGCTGTTACTGTCATCTGTCATCATTACTACTACTATATTATTACTATTACTACTACTGCTACTATTACTACTATTACTACTGTTACTACTACTGCTACTGCTACTACTATTACTGCTGCTACTACTACTAGTACTAGTACTATTACTATCATCACCATCACTACTACCACTACTATTACTATTACTACTACTACTACTACTATTGCTATTACTATCACTACTATCACTATTACTACTACTATCACTACTATCACTATTACTACTACTATCACTACTATCACTATTACTACTACTATTACTACTATCACTATTACTACTACTATGACTACTATCACTATTACTACTACCATCACTACTATGACTACTATCACTATTACTACTACTATTACTCCTACTACTACTACTACTACTACTATTACTACTACTATCACTACTACTACTGCTAGTACTACTATTACTGTTACTATCTATTCTACTATTACTATTCTACTACTCTACTCCACTATTATTCACTGTTCACTATTTTCTATGGACTCCTATCCACAACTATTACTCTTTCTGTATACTTACTTCGTATTCTTCTCCTTCTATTAGAAAGTCACAGACCGCATTGCTTGTGCCTGTTTCAATGTAACAGCATACTTCTTGATTGAATTGCGAGAATTTAGAAAAATAAAAAATTTTCAGTAATATATAAATCATAATTTATTGTGGGAGAAGATATTAGTTTATGCTTCTGTATTATTCAAGATCGACAGCAATGCGGATCGCTCTACATTTAGCTTCTGTTTCATAACTATGCTATAAATCTCTCTCTCTTTCTCTCTCTCTCTCTCTCTCTCTCTCTTTCTCTTTCTCTTTCTCTCATTCTCTTTCTCTTTTTCTTCTTCTTCTTTTTCATCATCTACATACTTCTATTCTTTCTCTTAATCTTTTCTGACATACTCTCTCTCTCTATACATATATTATTATTATAAATATATATATACATCATATGCTTTATACTCTATTTCTATTCTTATCATTACTATATTACTCTACTATTGTATTACTGTACTACCACTTATGAGTGCTATTGTTGCCACTCCGACCAATGTTTGCTCTTACTATAACCGTCAATGCGTTTGCGGCTCGTAAGTAATTGTATGTCCTTGCCTCTTCTTTATTTTATCTCGTTTTAACGAAGCGACTTGTAATTGAAATTATTACCCGTTTCCTCTGCATCCCCTTGCTACACATTTTGATCTTGTACTTGGTGTTTTGCGAATCTCTGTACCATGTTTCTCTGTCATACCCTATTGTCCCCCATTATTCCTTCCGCCCGGCGAGTTTATTTCTTCCACCGAATCCCCCTATCCCCAAATCCTCGATGTCACCGAGTGTCGAAGCGAGAATAAAAAGACTTCGCGAGCGAGCAGGACGAAAGTAACATATACATATAATTAATCCGATTTGTCAAGAAAACGATTGAAAGAAGAAGAAAAAAAAAGATAATAAACCTACCCGTTTTTTTTGTGTTCTTTCTGTGTCTCCAACTACCCGAGCTCTACCATACCTTCCCTTCCGAGTACCCCCCCGTCTCCCCGAGCTATTTTCCGTGTCGCGCGATCCTCGCGGGGGGAGGCGGTGGGGAGGGGGCGAGGGGGCGACCTAAGGGCCTCGCGTCTATTCATTCCGAATGCGATCTATTTTTTATTCCCAAAGAACTCGTGCACGGAGGGGGCCCCTTTATGTCGCCCCTTAACGCGCGATCCTCCTAGCTTCCACTCTCATGGCCCTTTCACACACCTCCCCCCCTTCCCCCCCCCCCCCGCCTATTTGATTTTACGTTATTTTTCTTTTTATTTTGGTTAGTTCGATCGCGCACGCGAGAAAATTGCGCCGATGTGGATCGAGACCGGACAGATCTAGACTGATCGTGATCCACACACGCGCGAGCTACTCATGGCGATCTTTACGATTTACGCAGGAAGAAAGGGTGACTGAACTCGGTGTGTTTCGCATCTTCCGATGCGTCGGATGAGGATCTTCATTATCGGAAAACAGGAGCGCAAACTTAATCGTTAACTGCAAACCCGATGTCGAAGCAGCTTTAAGACTTAATGTTCCGAAAGTAACGATTAAGTCGGGATATCTCTGATACGGAGGAAGATCCTTAAAAATTATTTTGCACAAGAGGGATCATTCAGATACGTTACAGCTTCTGCATAATTTTAGCAATCAAAATATCCATGTGTCTTATTTAAGAAGTACATGCGCAAGTTTTGCGAGATAATCGCTAGCACGTCACGCTAGAGTGAACGAGACGCGTCCGAAGATCGGAAAATAGAGTTCCGCCGTTCGGAAATGAGGGATGATTTTCTTGCGCACAAGCTCGCCCAAAACAATCATTAGGAATTGTGCCTAGATGTTTAAAACATTGTATTCTATGGGATCAACGTCATTACCTTTTTAGAATCGAGGAGGAAAATATGCGAAACGAAGCGATAGAGAGAGAGAGAGAGAGAGAGAAAGAGCGAGCGAGAGAGGAAGCAAATTGTGACGTCTATGTGGTATTTGAGAGATCGAGTCTCGATCCACAGAGTAATTCTATATATATGTACGTGTATATGCATTATGCATATGCATACACGTATGTACACGTACATGTATACGTATATAAATATGCGTTGGTAATGTCTTTTCGCCGCGATCGACCGATCGAGTCGAGATTGCGAGCGCAATCGGAAGCGGTGCGATTATTTTGTTCCGGTGATACGAAGTTTTGTCCACAGGTATATATATAATATATATATACATACACACACACTTCCGATACGCCAGAGATGACTCTCGGGGTCCATCCGCGTCCCTCGCAACAGGTATCGACGAACTATATAACGAAATAAGCCATCGATATCGCGATATAAAAATCGAAGAGAGGTATTAGAATTTTGGCTAATGATCATTTTCTTAATTATTGATTACAACACCGCCAAACATGCTCGGAAGGTGAATCGGACGAGCATCTCGCTGGATGAGGAGATCATTTCGACGCGCACCGTTGCGGAATGCCGTTGATGTAAATAAGTGTATTTAATACGCCTTGAACTTGTTTGTCAAACGCAGACGATATACGGACTTGGGAAGCTGGCGTCGTCGGATGGACCTTGGCGTTTATTTCTGACGAGCTTGACCATTACCGTACTAACGTTTTGTATTGTCGACAACCATAGCTGCATAACTAAGTCTAGTGGCACTCTATAATTTCGTATTCCATATATCATGTTCTACTTGTACCTCTAGCGTTCCGTATATCTATGTAGTTCTACATCTGTCTGTATACTATATACATGCTATATATATACACTCTTATATCTCAATGTATATATATATATGTACTATACCCTATATCCTCTTCTACCATCTAAGACCTTCTCGGTATAATGCGCTCTTTTCTTTCACGTAGGCACGTTACGAGGCAGACATCTCAGACACGTTGCGCCTGTGATATCCGCAATCTCGCGATTTCCATTTAGAGTTTAGAGCAACGATGTCTGCATCGATGTGATACGATCACGAGTGATCTCCGGATTACCGGTGAGATTCTCCGTTTTATTTTCGATCGGATGATACGTTCACCCGTTTTTCGGAGCTCGATCGTTTCCGACCGAGCCAAGTTAATTCTCGCTCGATCATCCCGAGTAACGGCTCGCCGTTACTCGCGTCGATCGAGTTCGTTAATCTGGTTGCGAAATTTTGTCTGTCTCTTTTAGATCCGTTTCGGTTCTTCTCTCCCCGATGATTCTACTTCCAGCTCGTACTGATCGTCGAACTATCGCTATGCTACTGCCTGTCGTCGTCTTCCCCTTCGCCATCTACTTCGAACGGCCTATTACTATTACTACTATACTATTACTATTACTACTATCACTGTTACTATAATTCTATTCTATTACCACTGTTGTTATCACTGTTACTGTCACTGGAAACTAATCTTCCCGGCACGTGGATACTTTACTAAGGCACTACTATGTCGCTATTGGCTCGATGATGATATCGCTATGCATGAGAATCAACTTCTCTCTCGGTCCTTGCCATATAATACTTTCAATAGAGAGAGAAAAAGAGAAAGAGAGAGAGAGAGAGAGAGAGAGAGAGAGAGAGAGAGAGAGGGTGCATCATTGAGCATCATGCTTGGCGTCGAATCAAGAACGACATGCAACCGGTGTCGCTGTGATTTCCAACTTGTCGACGAAATCTTTCTCCTGCATGACGCCTCTTCTGTACATCAATCTGTGTTTGACATGAGACACACATTCGCAGACACACATACGCAAACATTCGCACTCACAAAGCAGAGCAGTATTCGTTTCGATCGAATGCATTTCAGTAGCGTTAGAGAGTTCAACGTCCGGTCCGCACTTCCGGTCGTGATACAAGTCATTCTGGACGATGAAACTCGTCAATGTTCACTGAAGCGATAACGATGATCGGTCTAATCAATCAATTAATTGCCCGTTAAAGTATATATCGTCATATGGTAGCCGAGCCGTCGCGAAGGCTTTTCGTGTAGTTAAGCGTAGACGAACGGATATTCAGATTATGCGCTTTATCCACGGATGGAAATGAGTAGAGCGAACGTATTCGTAACGTAGAATTCGGTCGAGAAATCTGTGAAGAGATCGACTGTCTCTCGGTGTAATCTCAACGTTTAGAGCGACGTTGATATTTACATATAATGAGGAAGCATTGATCGCTATATTAGATAACTTACAATTAGATCATAGTACGTAGCACGATTACGAAATATACATACTGTGTATATATGTCCCTGTACTTGAGTGTTCCCGGAATTAATAGAGGAAGAGAGAAAGAAGAGAAAAAGAGAGAGAATAGTGATTCAACTAAACGATCAATCGAATTAACGCAGCTTAATGCGTAAGCATAAGCACGATTATTTTTCTTTGGGTCTCGTGCGATCAAGGAAAATCAAAGGTGTCTCGTTCTTTTATGGAGGGGCGGTTAACGAAGCACTTTATTACTTGCTTTCCAGAGAAATATATACTTTATAAAGGCACTGTTTTTACAGTAATTCCTCTCAAAGCAGCCTAGGCCATAAATCGGATTTGCATTCGGCGTAAAGTAACGATTATGATTAGGCTTAATGTATTGATCGTTAATTATATTATTAGATTAAATTGTGATTGATTCGTATTGTACTAATATCCGTGCGATGCGCGGTCTTACTTAATTAGCAAGCCTTTCTGTCATTCGTCTAACATCCGGTCATTCCTATTTATGTAATACTTTAACTGCGCTTTCTTTGATCATCGAAGTATTATTATCAGTATTAAAGAAACTCACACTCGTACAAAGCAGTATTAAGAGACGCGTGAAATTCGTTTACAACGTGCAATGAGCTAGTTGCCCTCTTGATCTGTCTTTACAACAGATTTGTACTTTATGATTTGTATATCGTCGATATCGTCTCCCCGAAATTGATTAACGTTTCTTGGTGCGATGTCGAGTTTCTCTTGTAAATTCTCCTGTCCATCTCGTTGCTTGTTGAACCTGATTGAACCGCGTGTATACCTTTTCTTTTTTTCATTTCAGCGTGATAACGATTCATCTTTCAACGATTTCCTTCGGTGAGAGTGTTCTGTGCGAATGACAACGACGGATTCGAAAGTTATAAGATTCGAACGTTATAAAGGGCGCGCGGATTAATGACGACTCGAAGGAAAGTGTGAGAGCGAGAGCGGGAGCGTGAGAGCGTGAGCGCGAGAGAGAGAGAGAGAGAGAGAGAGAGAGAGAGAGAGAGAGAAAGAGAGAGAGAGAAAATGTAAAAGAAAGAGAGAAAGGGAGCTCATCGCCTATAGAATGATTAAAAGTGTTTTTAGAGACAAGCATAAAGTCAATTGTTCGTAATTAGCGTGCAACAGAACGTGCACGCCGTTCGACCATAGTCAATCGAAATCGTCGATGCGTTATAATTAAGTCACAGCGAGATCATTTGTGCTAATTACACTCACACGCGTACACAGAGCGATGTGGACATCGTGCGTCACACGTACACGTACACCACATGGACACGCACGTGCATACAGTTATACTCATATATACACGCGCAGAGAGGAGGATTAATAATATAGCAAATTATATAGAGAGAAAGAGAGCACTAAAGTGCACTAAGTACTAAATTTTATCGTCGCCAGGTAAGTCGGCAATAGTTGAGCGCAAAAGAGATATAATAGAAAGGCAAACGAGAGAAAGAGAAAGAAAGAGAAAGAGAGAGAGAGRGAGAGAGAGAGAGAAAAGGGGAGAATTCATGAATATTCGACGGGCTGCGTTGCGTGTGGTCGCTTTTTTCCATTCCGGTAAACCTCCGTAGCAGGGGCCACCGTTAGCGAAATTCTCAAATTATGCAGCCACGAGGAGGAAAATCAAACCGCGAAATTTTTATTATAATTTATAAACTTTTATACTACACCACCGGAATACGAATGTACAGGCTCCGTCGAAGCCGTCTCTCCTCGCGCGACCAGCCGGTGGCCTCGCGAGGCGCGAGTCGACATCGGCATCCGGTCGTCTTTCATTGATACTTATCAGAGAAGACCATCCACACGTTAATTAGAATAAGGCGTCGCCTTCGAGGGAAAGCGAACGATGCCGGTGAACGTGATGCGTCCGATTCTCAGGATATGCTGACGTTAGCGAGGGGTGTAGAGCTATGTAAACTCAAATGGTCTTCTTGGCGCGTAACATTCCAATATTCGGCGAACTGCCGTGCCACTGCTGTCGCGCAGTGGACCTTCGAAGGATTCGAACGCGAATAATATTTGATTTTGTCGAGATTCAATCGCCGAGCGAACCGAGCGAAGTCTCCTGCCTTTTCGAGCATCGTTCGTTCGCAGAATTTCTTTTGCGATCCTAAAAACTGCTCCTAAAGAAGAGAAGATCGGGAAGAAGGCGAGCCTCTTCTCGCGAGCTACTTCCGCTATCGTAAAGGGTCGCCGGGAACTTGTATTCCGCCAAGAACAGCGAAACCGACATAGCTTCTGGATGATCGAGCGATGGCGGGGGCGATCGGACGCGGGGATTGTTTCACACGGAGCAAAGCATACTGAGATATCGTTCCGATATTACTCACGCGCGTATCATTAAGCGAGTATTTTATCTTCTTGCAGAAAGTATCGCGGTTGTTGCTACGCACAATGACGGACGAGATGTGTTGCGTTCGTGGTAGTTCGTGCTTGTCACACATCAATTCCGTATCCTGTTTTCATGTATTCCAGTATAATTTGCTCGTGTTGACATAAGGGGGATGAAGCGTGAGGTCCCCTTAAAACCGCGCGGATTGATAACAGTTGCTTTTCAGGGCATTTCTCGATTTCGATTGCGGATTTTATCGATCTGCGCGATTTTAAGGCTCGCGGATTCAGCGCGGCTGAAAACACTGCAGCAAGCAACGTTTATAGGTACAAATGTGTATTCGCCAGATTTAAATGGATACTTTCAGAGAAATATATCTCCTAATTTTAATTATATATATATATATATATATATATATATATATATATATTCGAGACATTCGCGTAATATTAGCCGAATATAAGGTTCCGTACATCGCTGCAACTGATACATTATCCATCACCGCTAGCAGCATAATGAATGCATATCGGAGGAGGGGAAAGAAAAAGAGGGAAAGAGAAAGAGAGAGAAAGAAAGCAGGAGGGAACTGAGCAGGTGCAGAGGTGCAGATAAGTAAATTAAAAAAAAGCAAAAAAAAAAACAAAAAGATACGCGCGACGAGGATCGGAGGGTGTCGATCAGCCGAGCTTCGAAGTCAATGCGTTTGACGTCTAGAACAAGTGTGTTATATATAAATATGAACATTATAAATACATATATTAAAATTTAGATTTATATATATATATAAATATATATGTAAAAGAGAGAATGTTATGTATAAAAAAAAGAAAGAAAGAAAATGGTAACGGCGTGGCGTGCAGAGCTACTCAGCTATAGCAGATATCAATCTTACGTTGTTACGACTCTTCCCTCCCCCCCCTCCCCCAGCACACACGCGCGCGCGCGGGCGCGCGCACACACGCGCACACACACGTCGCATCGCTACTAATACTAGGTTTCCCCATTAGTTTGTATTATTATTATTATTATTATTATTATTATTATTATTATTATTATTATTACTACTACTACTATTACTATTATTACTACTATTACTATTATTACTATTACTATTATTACTATTATTATTATTATTATTATTATTATTATTACGTCATTATATACACATTATTGCCATTACTGGGATTATTAGCAGGAGCGGTGAACGCGAATCGCACCGACGCATGCCGTGTCGTTACTGCCTCTCGCTATTTCCGTTGTCCAGATTGCCGCATCGATCGCGGCTGCGATTGTATCGAACGCGATCCTGTCACTTCAGTGCGTGCGCACGTGCGCGCGTGCGAAAATCGGACGTGGCATCGATCGAAGCTGCGATTAATCGCAGCCACATCGAGGTCTCTTCCGCCACGATGAAGGGATTCATTCGCGCGTCCGTCGAGCTTACGCGTATTACGTTTTTCGCGTATGCGTGTAAAATTGCACGAGCGCGCGGGCTTAGGAATACAAATCGGGCCGGTAAGAAGCATAGCTCGTGCAATCATCGATCGATGATCTGATGCGTACCGAAATTCAGAGGAGCAACCGCGCCGATCCGTTTGAACGAGCGAGCGGCCACTCGAATCGCCGGCTGTTTCGATCAGTTTCCGGATCGATTCGAGCAAAGTTCAAGAATCACCGAGAGAGCCGAGGCCGAGCGAACTCTCGATAGACGAGACGTATTTTTTCCGAATCCGCAAATCGTCTCGTTCGAAGTTTCCCAGAGACGGCTGAGATATTACAAAGCAGTGCATTTGCCTTAATCGATCGTTAATATCCTTCCATGCGGGCAGCTGTTACATAGCGGTTACGTAATTGATAATTTTATGCGTTAAGCGTTACGAATTGATTAACCAATTCTGTTGGGTTCTCATTGTAAGGCGCAGCTTATGAGGGAAAGAACAGCTGCGACGTTCCGTTTCTTTTTCACGCGCGTAGACACACGTCCCTATTCCCATTCAATGCTATTTTACGCCGATTAGTATCACTGTATCTCCCACCAGCGTGAAAAGCGACGATGGCGACGACGAATGACACTGATCTTGATTTTGTCCTTGTCCTTAGTGCCGATGCACGTAGGCGTGCTACTACTCCGTTGTATTGTCCGACACCATCCTGCATTATTTTGTAAAGAAGAATAAAAATATCTTGACAAACACGCAAAGCGGATACCAGCGCAGTCTTGTGATTATTTCGGATGGCCCGAGCTCTCGTTTATTCCACGCGCGTTTCATCACGCGCGCGCGCACGTTCACAAAGCCGCACGTACGCATTCGGATTTCGCATTCGCGGAACGTTGCGCGCGGAGAGACGCCGTGTCGATCAAACGTGCCTGATGAAAGCCGAACTCGGCGGAATTACGCTCGGTGGTGCGATTACGGTATTGGCAATCTGACCTCGTGCGCCTGTAGTCCCGTCTTTATCAAGCGTGGCTGTCCTCCTCGTTCCCTCCGCTGGCCGCGGCACTTGCACCTCGGCTGAATCGGAATATCGGAAGTACCTGCGGACAAAGGGCGATGGTTATACGTGACGAGGTACAAAGGGCTCATCTCGAGCATTCTTGTGATTCACCCTTGCCGATGTTTCGCGCGATCATTGTGGGAGCTATTGGCAGCAAGTAACCAACGAGTTTGCGAACCGGTCGCGATCGAAAGGGCCGACCTCAGACGGTCTTTAGTCCCGGAAATATGATGACCTTCGAAGAATGATGGACAAGGTCGACCGACGAGAGTCGACCGCGATCTGGCTGGAACGTTTCGATCTTTTAACATAACATGTTATGCTGAAAATCGATGAGCAAATAAGAGATTTGAAGAGCTCGCGGATCTGCGTCATCCCTTTCTTGTTTACTCTCAATTTGTCATCCTTTAAACTACAGTACGCGGAGCAATTTCAATAGCTAGACACGAAGATGTGCTTACCAGGCGACCGATCAAAAGCTCGGAAGTTTAAAATTATCCGCGGCGATCTAATACCAATGCAATCGAAGCGAGGGAGGACGAAAGGTGAAGCGACTCGCAATCATACTAATTGTATCGATCGATAATCCTCGTATAGCACATGTTTCGATCTCATGGCTTTCATGGGAGATCCGGAATACCGACATTAGCCTGGAATAGCAGTACGTGAGAGGAAATTAATGGGATCGCTGGGATGTTTGCATCGATGATAATTTCCTGCAACGCTTCTCTGGATTCCTGCTGAATTGAAGTCGCCGCTGAGGAATTTTGGCACGAAGATATCCGCAAGATATCAAAACGCCGGTAGTTCGGGCCTTCTACTAATATACCGCTCATTGCGCCCAGGAATTTACAAAATTTAAAGAGCGAATTCCGAATTGTTTCGATCCGCATTGCCGCGGAAGAATCTGGTTAGATTTTATCATTCACGCGTAAGGCACGAGCGAAGGCAAATCTTCTTAGTTTTGAGGCTTCGTTACAAATGACCACAAATAACGCTATCGGAAAAAGGAATCAGGATCTTGATCAGTCTATTGTTAATTTAAAAAAGAATATGTACTCACTACGCGTGCTGCGAGTATCTTTCGCTTCCTTCGTCGACGCTGCTTTTGCTAGCGAATACTTGCATACTTGTCTCGCGATTTTCTTCCTGCAGCTCTCCGTTCTCCGATTCGTCGCCCTGTTGCTGCTCTACCTTCCACAGTTCTCCCGTGGATCTGACTTCCGGTTGTTCCTGCGTCTCGTCGGCACCGTTTCGCTTTCCCGCGATCTTCCTCTCCTCGGCGCCCCCCTGCGCCACCTCGTCTCTCCTCATCGCCATTTCCAAGACCTGTAGATGCGCGATACGTGCAGCCATCACTTCCGGCGTATCCTGGACCGGAAGTGGTGCCTGCGGTAGATTCGTGGCGGTCACCCGGAAACCGTTCGCACTGTCGGCAACGTACTCTGCGATCTGGATGATACCGGTCTCATCGATGTAGCTGTAAGTGCCTTTGATCGCGCCATCGGACGTTCTGACCTCCGACCTGGCTGATCCCGGCGCGCTGTAACCGAAACTGTATTGGCCCAAGCTGTCCTGATAGCCGAGGAACACTACCGGCCTGGCGAAGCTGGCGGCGATCAAACAAAGGCCGAGGAAAAGCTGAAAATGCGTTTCTGGATCAACTTGCAATCAACTTGCGCGCATGACTCGTACGATTTATCGGATTCGCGAGAGATCTCAAGTATCTGGAATGTTCAAAATATATCGCCGCGAATGATATCGCGGTATCAACGGTTTGTTCGAGCGAGTGGCTCAAGCTACAGTATCTTTATCTGTATCTCATCAGTCGCGTCTCGAGATTCGTGTCTCTGTCGAAAAAAAAATTTCAAGTTTTCATAATCAGTTCATCCGTCCAAGAATTCGGATTATGTTTCACGTAAGTTACAAAAATTAACGGCATATCATTTACACGAGATACGAGATTCTACTTGTTGCGAGAGGAGCTTTTAGAAGCGCAAATTCGGCGCGGCTAGATTGAATCCCGGCGACATATCGACCGGGTCTTCCTCGTGTAAAGGTCATTGCAGCGATTCTCGTAATATCACCGACGCGATCCAAAATGACAACGATGGGCCTGGGAAGAGTCGCGATGGTGCGAGACTTCCTACGCGGAGCACTTACGGATGCGCTCTTCATGGCGACTGCTATCGACAATACCGGTATCCTCTCGCTTCTCGAAGCCCAGGACACTTTATATATATATGCAGCCACACCCTGCGGTGTCCGTTTCTCTTCCTCTTCCTTCGCGAATTCGTAAAGTCGCCGAGGACTATTGAACGCGAGAACTGGTCACGCAAGTGTGATGACCTCTCCGAGGTCGCGGTCGTCGGAATCCGGCTTCATGGTGCTCGCTGCGAGCTCCGGAGCTTTTTTCCATGGGGGATCCGCTTCGCCGTGTCTGAATACGTCGATCGTCAAGGTCGTGACGATGTTATGCCGCGACGTTCGCAATCATTATCGCGAGCGATGCCGAAGACTTCGAGATGGCAGACACCGCGGATTTAACACACGCTAATTTATCGCCCGATTATCTCGATTCCGTCTCTCGATTGCTGACGCGCCGGTCGATCGCAGGGGTGCGAAACTCCGCGATTGGTTCGCGTAGAATTCTCATTACGAGATTACGGTGAGATACGGCAAACTTTACTGCCTGCTTGTGTATTTGCGTCTTGAGACAGACCCGCGAATAGTTTAGCAAATACAAAAATACATGGTGAGAGGGGAATAATGTATATTAATATCTTTTATCATATATTAATTCAGTTTATAACAAGCGTAACGCTTGTTTTTATAAATTTATCGTACATAATGATTTTTATTGAAAATTATCATTTTACAAGCAAGAGATACATATGATACCTGCCTACTTCATTCTATCAGCTTGATCAGATTGAGGAACGCTAAAACCGCATCCACAAGAAACTTCTAGAAATGTATTTTTTTGTGAACATTTTTATTAAAATGCATATATATATATATATATATATATATATATATATCTCGAGTAAAATGTTTCATCATAGATTTTATAAACCGAGAAGGAGATACAAGAGATTATATATTCCTAAGAGACCTATGAGGAGCAGTTTGTTATATATTTAAAGTGCAATTGCATCTAGCATAATATACGCGTAAGAAGCCAAATTAAGTAAACATCAACAGCGTTTGGACATCAAGATATGTCGCAAGACACATCCTCTTCGAGAGTCGACAAGTCCTTCTTCAATAAACCAATCTTCCATAAGCAAGAGCCGGACCAGCGACTGCCAGGGCGTCGACGGATTTCACGGGGCTATTCAACAGATTCCGGTTGCCGCGCAGGGCGACTTCCGGGGCTTCGCCGTCAACGTCGAGAGGCACTAGGGCGGCGACGACGCCGTTGCCGAGCACCAAGGGTACCACAGCGCCGTCCGCAAGATGAAGTGCGAGAGCATCGCTGATCTCGTTCGCCAGGTTGATCTTCTCGGGGATGACTTCCGGCGTGTCGAGGATCCTACCGTCCGGATCGATCGTCGCATCCGCGGCTCCGATGATCGCGCTTTCAGCGATTTCCGATGAATCGGCCGCGCCGGATCTGGCAGCCTCGCGCGCAAACTTCAGCCGCTCGTTCGCGTGCGCCGCTGCGTGCGCCGCTTTTGCGGCCGCGACTTCCGCCGTGTCTACAACCCTGCCGTCGACACCGAGGGGTGCGGAGGACGTCGAGATCGTCGGCACATCGCCGTCAATGCGCGAGGATGATTGTCGTCTGCGCGTTGATCGCGCGGTAGCCGGATCTTCCCGGTCGTTGAGGCGCGCGGCCACGTGTCGTGTCCCTGCGTCCGCCATTTCCGGCCGACCGTCCAGCGTTTCGCTGTTGGTGATGATCTGCGTGCCGGGCGTGACAGGCGCTCCGTCGTAGGTCACGGGCAGAAGAGCAGGTTTGGCCGAGAGCATGCTCGCCAGACCGAGCACAAGTACCGAGATCGCGAAGCGCTTCATCTCGCGGGATCGTTTCGTCGCAGCACTCGGTGGTTCCTATACCGGAAACGACAGTGATCTCACGCGCACAACGAATGAATGGGCGATGACAGCGAGCTGAGAAACGCCGCGAGATGCACTCGATGCACGGTCGCGACCGACGATGCAGCCGCCTTTATAGTCCACTTTGGATCCTCGTAGATCATGTAATAGGACAATTGATAGGGGCGCGATCGAGGGAGGGCGCGATGGAGAGATCTAGAGTCATCCAGCAGAAAGCTCGCGTGCGGTTGGCTGCTTGCGGACAAGGTAAGCCTGTCTGTAAAACGAGAGCTTACGGCTAACGGGGAGAAACGGCGGGGAGGCACCGCGGACGCGGGACGAAACAAGAGATTTTCTTTCCGTCTTTCTTACGAGATCGGGAAGACACTCGATCCCGTTTCTATTTCTCCGTTGATTCGGCCGTGATCTACAAGGTCGCAACGTCGGCTACCGAAGGCTGCATCGATCGCGTAATCGGCGCTGGAGTGGGCTTACTCTTGTTTTTGCTGGATTAGGCAAGAATGCCCGACTCGGCTGGCGCGTTACACAAGCTCTGATTAATCCGCTAGTAACGGATTCCTTGATCTGCCGTCAGGTATCGCGTGTTAAGAATTTTCGACTGATTTAATGTACTTGATGTACAAACTCCTAGTTTGTACATCATGGAACGTGCTTCTTGATTATATACGCTGACTTGTTAAAATTTTAAGCCAAATGAGAGCTAAATAAATGACCAGCAATGGATTTTAGTCATCTTAAGAATCCAAGGTTGCATATAACAATGCAAACTTACGTGAGGAATTCCAAAGCATTTTCAAATGAGCTTAACGATGCGTATTTCATGATGAATCACGCGGAGAATTAAGATAGAAGATCTTTATTTTCTATTCTAAAAGCTACGTTATAAACCATAAACGTATGCAATCCAGGGAGAAACAAAGACCTAAGCATTGCATCATATTGTTTCCCGAAGCCAGAAGCGCATTAAAAAAGGAGTCACCAAAGGAATGACGACGAAAAACATGGGAACGCGACGAATCGCTCCCGGATAGCTTTTACGGTCGCGGCTCCGACCGATCTATTTTCGCGGGCCCGATTCAGACCGGGCCGACGAAGGCGATACAAACCGCGATTACGCGAACGGAAGCGAAACGATGGGCGTCAATGTCAGGTAGCTTGGCTCTCTTATTGGGCACCTATCGGATCGGAATTTACACGTGGACACATCCTGGTAGCGCGCCGTTCGGCATGAAATCTTTTTTCCCACGGGGTATATAAAGCCTGGTGGACAGGATACTGCACGACACATAATCCGAGTACCTTGGCGAGTACTGATCCCCAGCAGCGCTAAGGAGCTAAGAGATTCTGTTTGACGACATGAAGGTTTTTGTGAGTATCCAAGAGAATCGTGCTAGAAAATATCACGAAATATCACGCGTATCAATGGTGTAGCTATCTCTTTCCTAATATCGCTTTCATTTGACTGCTTACGGTAAAATCAAAGGAAAAACTTGATAATGGGATAATGTCGTTCGATCGTGGATTGCATTTCCCAAAAGATCGGTTTTATTTTTCGCTCAAGAGATTCATGACGAGCTAGATCCGTCGTAATCTTCTCTCTTCTCATAATTTATTTAAATAGAGAATGAATTTTATAAGAAAAAAGAAGAATTTTACTTCTCGATGTTCATGGTTCAATATCCAAGAGATCCACGCTTTCGCGATCCCTCCCGAATACACGAATGTCTCAATGAGACTTATGTCTGCATCTTCTCCAGATCGTTCTCTCCGTTATGGCTTGCGCCGTCGCCGGTTCGCCACTGATCTACGCCAGATTGGTGCCCGGTGCTCCGATCGGCCTGGACGGCCGAGTGGTGGACACCCCGGAAGTAGCGTTGGCCAAGGCCGAGCACGCGGCCGCTCACGTCAACGAGAGGATCAACCTGGCCCACGAAGCTGTCAAGTCGGCTGATCAGCATGTGATCAGCTACGTCGCCCCGGGCGCCGTCCTCGGCACATCAGAGTTGGTGCAACCGGTCGCGCTGGCGACGAAACTAGTCCCCGGCGCGCCGATCGGACTGGACGGACGTGTCGTCGACACGCCGGAAGTAGCTCTCGCCAAGGCGGAACACGCGGCGGCTCACATCAACGAGAGACTCGGCCACCAAGCCGCGAAGTTGTCCTCCTACGACCCGACCGTTGTCCTGGGCCACGCCGCACCGCTCGATCCATTTTACATCATTTGAATCCGGTTATCCTCATCGTACAACAGTATGGCTCATGTTAATGTCGTGTAAATAAATCTGGACTACTCTTGCGTGACGTAATTCTGCGAGTGTTCTGTTCCGCGACTTCCTCGTTGGGGCACGAGAACGCTTCTTGTAAAATGTATTCCGTGGCAAGCGTTTGAATAAATAAATAAATAAACCTTGCGACAATATCATTGGTCTCTCTTTTGCTTTTTCGTCATAAAGTGGCGTTATAAAGTAGATATTATTGGTCGTAAAGCGATTGGCAAAGAGGCAACGTAATTGGCGACAGAGATGTAATACGATATTGTGTTTCAAAATGTGTGATTTGTACAGAAAAATTACAAGAGATTTCCCATCGTGTGTACATGAATATGTATATATTTTCTAATTGAGATGGCATATTGATAACATAAATTGATATTTCACAAGACTCAGCTTTTATAAGTCACTGCTTATTGCAAAATTCTACTTATTAAAGGATTCCATTCGATTATTCATCGTACGCTTGTGTTTCTCTTGGAAAAACTACATTGTGAGATCACGAATCCGAACATGAATATATAAATGAATGCCGAAATATATTACAATCATATATGTAATCATATATGTATAGAATTCTCTATACATCGAGCGCGATATGCAAATCGTCACGATTCAATCACTCATGAGACTTGGAAGCCGCCGAAGTAATAAAGCAGTGCCATCAAACAAATCATAACTCGTCAGGGAAAGATCGGACGAAGGGAAAGATAAGACGTCGCAATAATTCACCCGTGGGATGTAATGATCCCGAATCGGCACCTACGATTCAACGTGCGATCGAAACCGTTAAAATTGTATTAACATTCCTGAACGTTTCGTTTTCTGGCCACCTTACATCAATATCTTCTAATATCGCGGGGAGCACTTTGCATAATGCCACGTGTGTCGTTGGCGGTACGTAATCTCGTTAATAACAGTGATATAATCGCGCCGGAACGACAATGAGGACCTGTTGCGTAGAGTTTTCGGCCGTTTCCTTGCCTGGTTGACTTTTTAGGTCAGCCTCATCTATGGCGGTTTACAGCACGTAACAGATCGACAGAGAGCAATCCCTCGAAACCACGTGCAATCGCAGGTGGTTTTTCGCGAGTGTTGCCGAAAAGGAGAAGAAAAAAAGGAGGGAGAAAGAGAGAGAAGAAGGAGAAGAAAAAAGAGGAATACAAAGAGAACCGCGCTGCTTTCTCGCGTTACGTGCGCGCACGCGCGAATCGCGCCGATTTAGCGACGATCTTACGTATCGCCGAATGTGAAATTCGACTGGAATCCACGAGCGGAGAAGAAATTCCTCTCCGCTTTGTTGCTCCTCGTGTCGGGCCTTTATTATCCCATTGCGCGTGTTTCACGTAAGTTTAGAACGTTTCGTTCGCATGCCGTTGCGACAAGGCGGTCGACGAGCTGGCATTGAGCGCGCGATGGCAATCCCTCGCTCTCAGAATTCAACCCGATATTCCCTCCTTCCGTCTTGTTCCTTCTCGCCGGACGAGAGAGAGCAGCTCGGGGGTGGCCGATAGATCACTCAACTATCGGATCGGGCGCGGCGATACGGATTGATAAGGCGCGACGATAAATTAACGGCGGGCGGATGCATTAGCGGGCGAGGCACGGTCGCGATCGCGACTACGCATGCATGCACGCGTGCACATGACAGAAAGTGTCATGTCACCATGCTACGTCCACGTATTCTATCGCTCTTTGCTGCGGCGTGGGTTTTTATTGTGCGCAGTGTCAGAGGTGTTCACGGTGAGACACACCTCTTGCATATGTCGCGCACAATCGTACTTGACGTTACGACACACAACGATACGCGTTCCTCGGCTATGCGACGTATCGACATCACTATTGTTATTGTTATTCATCTTTTTTTTCTAAACATATACGCCGATGATGAATCCGTTAGTTGAACGCGATGAGTTCGAAATGTGTTGTAATTAATAAGAAAATGCAACAGCGGTGATTTTTAGGAGCGATTATAGTTTTGTAATGGTAGCAAGTGCACACGAGAAAGTCGATTTAAATTAATCGCAATGGCGAATTGTGCAAATTCAACGGAAATTCAACAAACAATCACGCGAGTCACCGAGGTCCGGTTGCACCGTGAATAATGCGCTTTATATATATGTATGCGGGAATGCATTCTCGATACAGCTGTCCTTCGACTTGGAGTCCTTCGGTTGCTCAGGGCTGGTAAGTCGTTTGGCGTTGGCGCGTACGCTCTTGTTGTTCCTCGATGTCGAGGTTCATTCTATCAGATATATAATTTAACCGGAATTACTCGAGGCAGAATAAATAGATAGATACTTGCTCGGTAATGATGCTGCGGAAGGGTATCGACGCGTACAACTCAGCGGGGAATCATTAATCGCTGTTGCATCGCAAGCCAGAGAAAATGAATACCATAATAAACAAACGATTATCTTAATGCGAACGCGGTTTTAATTCGACAAATGAAATCCGATCAACGGAAATTTAAATTCATCGCTCGAGGTGCGATCGGACGCGATGATTGGCGACGTGCTTCCGACCGCGAAGCGCGTGTGAACGCGCGTTCAAATGTCAAGGTCGCCAAAGGGGAGATGACAGTTCTGAGAGATCCGCGGGCGAGCCTCCCCCGTTCATCCGTTTAGGCCAGATCATATCTGGCTCCCTCCAGGTCGTCGGCAATCGGCCCACGTGGGAGGGGACGGACGAACGCGACTATAAATGGTACCAAGCGGCCGTTCTCCAGGTACACAAAACGCCGAACCGACGACCGGCTTCATTCCTGGGAGCGAGTACTGATAGACAGCAGCGCTCATTTTGTCAGGAAGAAGGAGTGTGGGTGCCCGACGGAGAACACACGCCCCTAGATCGTCATGAGAGGTCTGGTGAGTGATCCCGGGACAAAGAAAAGTGAAAGGGTTGCGGTAGGTCAAGAGGAAACGCCCAGATGTCGGTCGGAATTGCGCAAGCGATGATTCGATAAACGATGAGATACTAATCGCGCGTTAGCGTCAAACATTGACGATCCTCTCAGAACACAGAGATTGCTTCTCTTTCTTCCTTGGTAGCCGCAAAAAAAGATAAATAAAAGCCATTTATAAATTTTATGAGAGAAAAAATGTAGGACGTAATCTCCGATAACAGTGTTGGAATATAAACGGCAATCGAAGCGAATGCGTGCTCCAAAAAGGCTCCAAAAGGCTCATTTCGCGATAGATCAAGTTGCGTCTTCAAGTTACTCGAATCGTTTCTCTTCTAGATTTTCCTGCTCGCGATTGCGGTGACCTGCAGAGCCGCTTACGTCGGTTCGCCGCAGTACGGGAATCCCTTGGTCCACCCCGGTCAACCGCAGCAGATCGCCCCGAGTTACGCGCCACCAGCCCCGATCGGCGAGGACGGCAATGTCATCGACACACCGGAAGTGGCGCAGGCAAAGGCCGCGCATTTTGCCGAATTCGCAAAGGCCGCCGCCCGCGTGGTCCAGGATGAGAAGAACAGCCAGCAGCACCAGTCGGCCGATTACAATTCGCAGACGTACAGTTACCCGGCCGTTCAACCGACCGCGGTGCCTTACCTGCGACAGGCCCCTTATCAGCAGCCCACTCCGATTTATCGCACGGCGAATCACGTACAATCGCCAATCTACACGCCGCTGAACTATCAGCAGCCGCAGCCTCAGTATGCCCGGGCTAACTTTGTGGGACAGAAGAACTATGCGTTGCCCGCGAAGACCACTACCTTCATACCGGCGCCATTGGCCGAAGACGGAACGGTCGTGGACACACCGGAAGTGGCAGCCCTGAAAGCGACCAGACTGGCCGAGCTCGCCGAGGCAGAGGCCCGGGCCTACAAGCACGCGAGTGCTCATCCGGAGGAAGACCAGAGTCAAGGTGAGTTGAAGAGCAATTGGATGAGATCGATGATGCATGGTCGAGTGCGTGCGTTCTCCAAGGTTCGGCGTAAATTCGGACGTAGAGTACGTTCTCCAAGTCCATTTGCAGCGGCGTAATTGAGATTCAGAGATTCGACGGGATCATGAAATGCGGGATCGAAGGCGGCCTCGCGCTGTCGAAGCGTCGAGGTGTATTCGACGTTGTTTCGAGAAGCAGAGAGAATGGTAAGAGAAGTGCAGAGAATGCTGACTCGCTACGTATGACAATTAACATATTAATTTACTGCTGCGCAGTAATTCATTGCGATTAATTTCGCGCTGATCATCCGCACATCTATCTCGCTCTATCTAATGTTTCTATCTAACGTTTCATGTGATCTTAGTTTACTCCGGACTGCCAGTCGGTTCCACACCCGCCAATTACAACCACGGACTAGGACACTACAGTTCCCGAGCGTTCTCAGGACCAGCGTATCCTGGATCTCAGTCTTACGCCACGCAACAGACGTACAATCCATCGGTGAACTATCAGCCTCAGCATTACCAGTCGCAGCATCACATAGGAACTTACTGATCCTGACGGACGATCGGTCGACCGGTACGCTCCGGAGCTCCTGTACATAATCTAGAATAAATCGACTTCCTTCTCTATGAATCGGCCATGTCTCTTTACGATGCTGTCATTTGTACGCAGGCATTTGTACGCCTCTTTTTTTAAATATCCGCTAATATCCGCTAATTGTGATACATAAAGACTGCAAAAAAGATTGACAGGGTGGATCTAACTTTTTCTGCTCTTCGATTCCGTCCTTACCTTTCCCCTTTTCTCTCTCTCTCTCTCTCTCTCTCTCTCTCTCTCTCTCTCTCTCTCTCTCTCTCTCTTTCTCTCTCTGATGTAATGATTGGTTACTTTATATAATCGATATGATAATTCGGATTGATTTAAATTAAATAAAATGTTATGCGTGTCTATCATAAACTATTCAATGAAATTAATTACTCGTTACCGTTGCGAATTAATGAACGTTGCGTGAGGAATATCTTATAACTCGCATGTATTGACGATTACGAGACATAATGCGACGATCCTTATTTGTAATTTGTCGTAATTTGTGTGCAAGGTGAAGCAGTTCAGCTAAACTGAGAATCAAAGTCTCGTTCACGCGCCAGTTTCGCATCGTGTCTCGGTCGATCGTGGCGAGGACATGTTTTCTCATCGCATTGAAACCGTGAGAGTACTCATTCAAGATTGCAAGAGTATCGCGGATGCTCGCGAATGTTTACACAAATAATGCCTGCAGATTGCGATATTTTTTTATTTCATCCAATTAGCTCCTCTTCACTGACTCTGGCATGTAATTAATTGCAACATGTTAAATTCACGAGATAAATTAAGTTGCAGGGTCTATCGTTGATAGGCACAAACAAAAGGGAAATTCGCGAAAGATCGCGTTGCAAGATCTCGCGGAAGAAACCGCGACGGTTCGTGACGCAACTTTTATGTCTTAATGCGGATAAAAATCAGGCGGCAGCAAGAAGGGAGCGATGATAGATCGTCGCTGGGTTCCGATTAGGAAAGTCTTTACGTTTTGCGGCGCACCGTCGCGAGACAATATCGTCGTTCGGTACCGATTGCGGCCTACGCGTACGCAATTTTACACAAGCCGAGTGGTACTCGTCGAGAAAACAGAAGACGGAGTCTCCCCTTTGA